>JAHWFP010001944.1:135839-157008 GCA_023313725.1 Lithobius niger | reverse complement strand
TCATAAAGAGCATCTTTAGGTGACCGAGGTCATAAAGAGCATCTTTAGGTGACCGAGGTCATAAAGAGCATCATTAGGTGACCGAGATCATAAAGAGCATCTTTACGTGACCGAGGTCACAAAGAGCATCTTTACGTGACCGAGGTCATAAAGAGCATCTTTAGTCGAAAATTAAAGCACGTTCTTGTGGGTCTTCGCGTCTTGTCAGGGGCGTCCTTAGTATGTGTACCAGGGCCGAATTAAGACATCGTGGGGCCCGAAGCATCGGATTGTATCGGGGCTCCTAATTTCGTTGTTAACTCGAAAATCGAAACCGAACTCGGCTCTCTACTATTTTACGACTTTAGTAAAATGGGGTAAAGAGCAAAGTTATATACTCCACCCGAACGAAGCCAGACATAATCTAGACAAGATATAACCACGACATCACCATTTTAAAAAAAAAAATTGAATAAGGTTTAGGTAGTCGTGGGGGGGGGGGGAGGGGTGGAGCCTCTAGAGTACTTGGGGCCCGAGGCAGCTGCCTCATTTGCAACATTCATAAACCAGCCCTGATATTGTGAACTCCTTGCCGGCAGATTAGAACTAGAAGATGTCTTACTTTCATTGTGTACTTTTCAAATTCTATTGAGTCACCATGACGGCGTTTTAACTGCAACAGAGTTCCCACCAAAATACTGAAATCAATTTCGCTGAGTTTTCCAGGTTTTCCAGAGCAGATGAGGTCATTTTCCAGGTCATTTACCGTAATTTTAGGAAGGAATTTTTTTTTACACATTTTAAACACAAAACACAGTTTTTAGATAGGAAATACATTACTTAAAATCTAAATTTTGTTCTTCGCGTTTTCCAGGTTTTTTGTAAAAAAAAATTTCAGATAATTCCCTGAGTTCTCCTTGATTTTCAAACATAGTTTAAATTCTCTTGAGTTTTCCAGTTTGGTGGGAACCTTGTACAATTTTTTATGTTGTTGGTTTAACGCGTCGCAAATTATTTGAACCCGCGTCAAAGAAATAGGAGCACACCAACTATACCAGCAAACAGTTCTTAGTTTTTTTAATCTACTGTTATGCGTTTCTTTACCTGTTAAATCCGGACGGATCCAGTAAGTTTTTGATTCACAACCCAACAACGCCGCAGCATATAATAATCGTGTTGACTGTTGGTCAGTAATCTATACTGTTTGTAAACACCTTCGGCCTTCAGTATGTTTTATTATTATCATTATGTTTGCCCTCGAGCGTTTAGGAAAATCTGAAGACTTTGAAACAAACCGTCAATGTAGGTATTTTCTTTTTTCTTATTTCTGTTTTAACCGTGGAGCGCGCAACCAACTCATGTCCCAGAAGACCGACTTTGTAACCTTGTCTCAGTTCACCCGCGCAACCGAGAGGAGCTGCAGGGCCCTGGAAATCCACTCGTGCTCGTGTCTCTAGTAGCGTGTGAAAAATCGTAAGAATTTCGTAGCAAAATTGACCCTCTCGATCGTGAACTAGCCCGGTTGAAAATCAAAAGCACGCTAACTCGAAATCTTGCCTGTAGTCCACCGTTCAGCTATCTATAGCTAAGGTATTCGTTCTAGCTTTGCACTATCATTTATGTCGAAAATGACGAAATTACGTAAATGTACTGATTAAAATGCTTAATTTTTTTGATGCAGAACAGAACAGAAGAAGATGGCGCCACGGCAAGACTAACACAATTGTGCCCATGCCCCCCCCCCCGTACCTTGCCCACCGCCAAGAAGAAGACGAAAAAAAGGGGAAAATACACGTGAATGCGTATTTTCATCTTGCCCAAGCGCCCCACGCATGAAGTAAGACTGGTGGCAGCCTCGACTTCTAGCGGAAGAAAGTTCCAAGGAAGAACTGTTTTTTCAGAGAAAAACTTATGCCTAAAATTTAACTTGGAATTAGAAAATTCAGCTTCATGGCCAGGCTGGGTAAGCATCAAATTTGCCGCCAAGCATCCACAGACTGTGACCCCAATGGCATGGCATTTACATGAAGGTTTTGGTTTCCGATGACTGTGAATGATAGTGAGTAATATTAAGAAAAATAGTTGTTTGTAAAATTGGGTGAATTTATTTTTAATTTACTTTTTTTAATTTAACTTTTTCTTAAGCTAAAAAGTGTATTTTGGAATAAAACAGAAAAACAAATATAAACAATCAGACGTGAAACTCCATTAACATAAACAGAACTTGCAAAATATGGATTTAATTTTAAAAAAATTACAATGGCTGAAAGCATAAGAGTAGGAAGAACTTGGATAACAATAAACAACAAATTTACAAAAATCAAAAATTTAAAAAACGGCAAAGAAAATTACTAATACCAAGACAGACGGTATCCACGATAAAGAAGAATTTTAAAGAGTTTAACCCTACGGATATAGAACAGGTATTTATTCAAAGTCTTCTTTTTTTGACAAACTAAACGATTAAAACATAAATGTAAAAGGAAATCAGGTAACAAAAAGATTAATAAAGATCGAAATAAATTTAGAAAAAATTAAATGACGTAAAAAACCAAACTAAAGGTATTTCGTTAAAATAATAAAGGGGTTAAAAAATACAAATTCAGCAGGGTAAATACATAATACATTTTAAACAAAGCCTTTGTAACACAGCAAAATTTATAACGTCATTAATAAATTGCATAAGAAAAACTGGAATTTGGTCTAAAAAACTTAAAGTTCGAGTCATTCGTCCAATTTAGTTTTTTAAAAAGGATTAAGACTAAGAGAATAGTTAAAAATTATAGACTAATGGCAATTCTATCCTTTATTGATAAAATTATTAGCAAATATTTTGCTGCAATTTCTTTTGAATTGAAAAAAAAATCATTAAAGAGCAATTTGGCTTTCAAAAAGGAAAAGGTACGTACAACCGAGAATTGAAAAAATTAATTAAAAATTAAAAAGGCCTTAAATTACAATAAACGTTTAGGAGCAATTTTTATTGACCTAGAGATAGAGTTTGACGTAAATAATAGCGAAAAATTAAAAGATAAAATGGAAATGTATGGTTTTTGTGATAAACGTTGTAAGATTCTAAACAGCTACCTTGACAATAGGACACGCTATGTGGAAATTGGTGAAGAGTGCAGTGACTGCATCTAGACACACGCAAGTGTGTCGCGCCAAGTTAGGCAACAAACATCACAACAAACATCACATCAATTCAATTGTCGAGGTTGTAAACCATTGTAGCGCGACGCCATTGCGTCAGTGTCTTATATCTTGAAGCATAGTTGGGCACATTTCAGGTACTTGGGGGAAAAATAATAATGCGGTACAAAAGCTTAAATTGTGTTGAAATCGAGAGCAATGACCCATCTGACAAAAATAAACTCGTGTTTGAATGCCAGCTATTCTGCTTTCAATGCAAAATCTGCCCCTCAATAACGTAAGTTGAAAATGTGTTACTAGTCCGCTCATCCCCATGTTAAATCCCATAGGGTGATTATTCATCGATTCTGAGATAACGGGAAGGCTTCCAGATATGAAATTGGACGAATGGGTGCACTACAATACAAACTGCGTACCTTTTATGGTTTGGAGCCTGGGAGTGTAACAGGGATGGCGTGGGAGGGCGCTTAAGTACGAAAATATTGTTATAACCATTGTTAGTATTGTCGGCATCGTCTCTCATTGGACGGCCAAAGTTCCGACAATGAGAACGTGTATACTGACGTACGTGCCTAGACACACACTAGTGTATCACAATAAATCTAAACAACGTTGCAAAGAAATTGTATTCACGTGTATACAACAAATTAAAACCAAACCAAAAGCCAATAAAGAGGTGAGCTAAGTTGAGAATGGTTCGGCCTATAGGCAAAAGGTAGTAGCAAATTGTTGAAAACCAATTTTTTGTTGACATGGCACTTTATTACTCATCTGCACGGTAGTGGAGTTGAGTCAATACACAATTAAAAAAAAGGTGTGATATCATATCAAAAACCAAAACTGTTAAAAGGGGCCACCAAGTTCCGAATGGTTCGGCCCTTCAAAGGAGTCATATCAACAAACCAAAACATTCGCCAACTTAATCGCACCGAATAATACTTTGGACGTTAAATGAAAACTTGAACATTGCTACCGAAAGTAGCAATGTTCTAGTTTTCATTTGACCTTCGAATTGTTAAGCGGTGCGATTAACTTGGCGAATGTTTTAATGTGTTAGTATCACTCCTTTGAAGGGCCGAACCATTCGGAACTTGGCGGACCCTTTTACCAGTTTTGGGTTTTGATATGCACAGATAACCAGTGGAGTACTCCAAGCACCCGACAAGGTCCATTGTTGTTTCTTAATTACATTAGTGGCATAAATGAAACTAGAACTGAAACTTAACATTATTTGCTGATGACATCCTAATTTGAGAAACGGAAGACCTAAAATTACATAAATGTAAAATTATAAATAAATAATTACAAATATAAAAATACAAAATTTGCGTAATGAAAATTAATTATACATTAGTGAAAAAATAGGTAATGCTAACAAATATGTGATGTTCAAACTTCCACGATTAGGCTTCGCTCACTCAATCAGCGATTGTTAGCCAGAGTGCTCAAAAGTGAGATTGACGAAAATTAAGCATGTGAAGCACGGACGTACAATAAACCAAACCGTGTCATTTTGGCTAATGTAGCGGCCAATTGGGCGATGGCAAATGGGAAAATTATTAATGAGAAAATTTATAGACATAAAATTCCTACAGAAAAAAAGGTAGATGTGACGATAAGACCGTGTGATCTATAGTACATTGACAGTCCTATGAAAGTTGTGATATCCATCCAAAACCAAAACTGGTATACAAGAGAAGCCGCCAAGTTTCCAAAAAGGATCGGCCTTTGAAAGCAGTGATATCATTCACCAAAGATAATTCAGTCGCGAATCGTATGCATCTGAACTGCTTAGCTTTATAGACAAACGGGTTAAACAATCCAACTTTATACTGTGTTTGCATGACTAGACTTAGTTGCAGCTAAATAAAAAAAAAAAAAGGTTGGCCCAACAAAGGGCGTTCGTCGTACTGGTGGAGCACAAAAAAGAAATGTGTTGGGCCAACGAAAAACGGCAAACACACTGGTAGAGCAGAAAAAGAAATCCAACGGAGGACCAATGGAGGACGGCCAACATACAGGTAATACAGAAAAAGAAATACGCTGTCTCAACGAAGGCTGGCTAAAATATGTTGGAGCAGAAAAAGGAATCAGTTTGCCCAACGAAGAACGGCCAACATTGGTAAAGTAGAAAAAGAAATCCATTATCCCAACGGTGGACGGCCAACATTGGTAAAGCAGAAAAAGAAATCCATTAGCCCAACGGTGGACGGCCAACATACAGGTGGCACAGAAAAAGAAATACGATGGCTCAACACAGGATAGCCAAAATGTGTTGGAGAAGACAAAGGAATATGTTTGCCCAACGAAGAACCGCCAACTCATTGGTAGAGCAGAAAAAGAAATACATTGGCCCAATGAAGGACGGCTAACAACAACGTACTTTGTTGAATCAACGGATTTCTTTTTCTGTGCCAAAGAAATCCGTTGATCCAACAAAGAACGGCCAACACGTTGGCGGACTGTATTAAGGCATACGTTGGCCCAATGAAGACGTGACAATGTGTTGGTGAGGAAATAAAGGAATACGTTTGTACAGCAAAGGAGTGCCAACGTGTTAAAAATGTGATGTTCAAACTTCCACGGTGAGGCTTCGCTCAATCGATCAGCGCTTGTTAGCCAGTGTGCAGGGCTACGTGTTGGCAACGTGTTGGCAGGGCTATAAAGATCAACGTTGGGCCAGTGAAGCAACATATTAATTGGAGAAGCAGTTAAATTCGTTGGCCCAACGAAGGGATGCCTGCTTGTTGGCTGACCATGATAGGCCTACACTGATGATTGTCCGGGGCATCAGGCCCACCATCATTGCGCCAACACTGAACCAACATGCTAAAACCTTTGCCAACGAGTCGCCAAATTGGCCCAATCATTTAATGGTTATTGGGAAGTCACGTTAATTACTTCAATACTGACTCCTTAAAGTCGCACTATCACCAATTGAAAATCGTACGAAAATACCATGGCGCCGTCAGGCGGCAGTGATATTTTCGACCTTTACAGCTTCCTTCCAGGAGGACTTACCAAATTTTCACTCGATAATTAAGAAGGCTCGTGACATGTTTGTTTCGTTTAAAGAATCGGTGTTGTGCATTAATTCTTTCGCTCGGTGCAAGCAAGTTCTAGATAGCCCTAGATGTTGCCAGATTTTGCAGACGTTTAGTCGGTGATAGCGTCACCTTAAGCGACATTTCCATCCCGACCTTAACGCCAGTCCGATCCTGCTGGTCACACTGTCACAGTTGCCAATAAGCTCCACTGGATTGTGAGGCACTTCGAGTTTCCCGCCGTAGTCGTCCATCCCCGAGAACCACCCTCGCCCGCAGCGTCCTTTTCATGCGTGACTCATGAGCCCTCCGGTGGTGAGAGCGAGAACCCGCCACGTCGTGCGTAATCAATCACTCCCGCCCATGCCAAGTGAGAGATAGATAGATGGAGAGAGAGAGAGAGACAGAAAGACAAACTTTATCTCCTGAAATATTAAATATAAATTTATGGCGGCACAACGCAGGATTTTATTAAAAGTCAGTCGTGGCGCTACCGCCACTTAGTCTGTGCCCACAGGAAGCATCGACCTTCGGAGAATTGGTTGCGAGCGACACTAGGACATGCTGGTATGAACCAGGACGACTTTAAACCGAAAGAAAATATAACAGTAAAAGTGCATTCCGCATTTTTGGTCGCCGTCCCTACATACCGCCAACGATGGGGGAAGGTAGCCTAATTGTTATAACGACCATCTGATGTGCGAGAGGTCCTAGGTTCGATCATGACCTCAGCCACCCCTATAGTATTTTCGGGAAAAGAAGGGCCCTGTGATGCCTCGCGCTCATGTCGATTGTGGCATGTAAAAGATCCTAGGAATTTACGATTGAAATTACCTTGCAAAATTGTCCCTCTCGGCTTCGGCAGGGAGCGCGTCAAAACTTCTGCAACCTGCTCAGTGGCATAACTAGGGTTTTGTACTGAGGGGGCAACACTAGGCATTTAGCCGAATGGTGTGGAGGGAGAACCGAATAAGAGCCCCGGAAGCTGATGCATTGTTGCTATTTTCTGGCTTTTTCTGGCCTTGTAAAGTGCCATTGGAAACATTTTTTATAAAACCAGCTTTGCTGACTGCATTATACGCATAAAAACATTTTGTAATGTAAATCCTTCAGTTTTTCATACTAGACACTTATTTTTTAAACACTGATACTTTGTTAGAGATGTTGGGAATTTTAAGCAAAATATGGCGTTAGTAATTCTTAATGTTTATATTTACTGATGTATTTCTCCATTGTTACCTGGTTACTTTAATGATTTAAAGGAGAAACAGTAGAAGTATAAATTAGCTAAGATGAAAGTTGCGTTTTTGACCTCAAAATGCAGCCCTCTGACGGTAAATAATTTTTCAGCTATGGAAAAAGTGACTTGGCCAATTTGCCGAATAAGCTATCAAATTCTCACAGACGGGGCGAATCGCCCCTTTGCCCCCCCCCCCCCTCCCCACTAGTTACGCTACTGAACCTACTGCATACCGCGCTAAGCTAAGTTACTGTGGGGTGCAACTGACTCAATGTTTCGTGGGTCTCGCCGTTTCCTGTTATGTTTATTTTTCGGTAGTGCTGCCATCGAGTTAAAACATACTGTAATTTGGAGGGAGGTTTGTGAGGCTCCCATCAAAAGCCATGGGGCCCTCTACGCCTTTAAGCCTGACATTGTGCGTAGGCCGTGTTGTTGCGTCAGCCAAAACTACAATCAGATCTCCACAAACTCAACCGAACGTTTCAAAGACGGGAAGTGGTGACGTTCCACCTTCGACACGACAGACACGCTGAGTGGATTTGTGGGCGTTGCCAGACACAAGCAGCCTACCAAGGTGGTAGCGAGTGGAGGGTATTTGAGCATGCGTGAGGTATAAGAGCCTTTCCGTAACCAGTTCTTGTCGCATGAAGGCTTGAGGGGAGTCGTCGTATACTCGCGCTAAGCCTTAACAACACTGTATTACTAACCAGTCTGTTCCCAACAGTCACGAGTTTTCCAACTTTGGATGAATAGTTCCATAGGCCAGGACGATTCATTTCGAGCGATGTCGGAGACACTAAAAGCACAGCAAAAGTGTGGGCGTAAGTAATTAGTCATTGGTGAAAAACGGTTATGGAGTATTATACACCGTCAGCGATGATTGGCCCGGCGAGAGTGGGCAAGCGCGAGACGGATTTGCCCACTCGAGGCGGGCCAATTATCGCAGCCGTGGTAAAATACTCCGTAACCGTGAGTTTCTCACCAATAAATAATTTATACCACGGTTGGGACGTCAAGCTAACTCGTATTTAATTAAAACGGTTTTATGTTTATGTTTTGTGAAAATTGCTTCAAGAAATACGGTAATTAGTATGTCGATATATAATGACGGTCATTCCATTTTACTTTGTGGAGGGGGAGGTGGGTGTTAGACGGACGAGTCCTTTAGTAGGTCCTTTGGCAGGTTCTTTGGACGAGTCACGTGGACCGAGGAGGAGGGTGGGAGTTAAGAGACGCGTCGTTTGGCTCTGGAAGCTCAAGTTTCCGAAGGAGAATGTTGGGAGGTGGTCAAGCCAATTGGAATCAGCTTCAGGTGGATATCGGGTATTGGTGTATTCTAGACTTTACCAGGATATTCTGACAAGGTAAGTAACTCTTTTTGTACGTTTGTAGTTTGAGAATTGTTAAAAAAAAATACGGTAAGAAGGTATATCGGTATGAATGAAGGTCATTCCATTTTAGTTTGCGGCGGAGGGAGGGAGCGGGGAGCTGATGGAGTGAATAAACTTAAATATGGGCCAGACATGTGTGAATTAGCAGGGATAGGGTTTCATTCGGGACATTCCGGCAAGTAAAGTAATTCCTTATGTAGCGTTGTATTGCATTACGTTTTCGCATGCTGTCTTTGGTCGTTGGCGTGGGTGAACGTGATCCGGAAGTGTCAAAAGTGTGGGTTATCATCAAAAGTGTGAGGTAAATTGATAAACCACACTTTTTGCGATGACGCACACTTCCGGGTACGGTTAACGGGATTTAACCTATTGAAATTTAGCATGGCGGCGTTGAGCTAGCGTGACGTCACAGCCGTGGTATAAACAGATAAATCCTACATTTGAAAAAATGCTTCACAAGACGCCTTTTATAAACAGTTCGCAAACTGTTGCTGGTGTATTAATGCGTTAAAAAAACCTATGGAACAAACAGCAAAGTTATCAGTGTTGTGTGGACGAAAAAAAGACTTCCCACAATACACTCATACAGTTGCATGACAATGGTATCTGGTGACAAAAAATGGTACCAAAAAATAGGAAAAAAATGGAAAACATCGAATTATTCCTTAATATTGTACAAATTGCTGGATGTATCGGTTTCACTTGATCTTTTTTTTTTAATTTAAGAGTGTTAAAAAAGGCATATCGTTGTAATGCAGAAGTATACTTCTTAAGCTTTTCATAACCACGTTCACTGTGAAAACGAACGCCGTACAGGCCAGAGAATTAATACTAGCACCAAGGATGGTGACAGCAATGGCAGATCCGGAATGAAGTCTTGGAGGGGGCCACAAAGTGATATTTCTGCGTTATCGTGTATTTTTTGGCTAATTTAACAGGGTGTTTTCAACAATTCTGGCCGTTTTTTTCGAATTTATTTGCCTTGGAGGGGCGGGGGGGGGGGGGCGCAGCCCCCTTGGCCCTTGGACGACAGAGGAAGGGGTAGAAAGGAAAAAGGCCTCCCGTGGGAAGACTTGCCCTTCCTTCAGCAAGGGCGGATCCAAGAGAGGAGCAGAGGTGGCAAATAAACTCTGAAAATTGCCGAAATTGTTAAAAAAAAAATCACGCAGTTTAATAACGACAAAAATATTTAAAAAACGTAGAACAATCATCCTGGATCTATTCCAAGACTTCGTTCTGGATCTGCCCTTGTTCGTCGGAGACGAATGTCTAAATCGTCCATGAATTCGTCGTGATTGGGCGAAGTGATAAGGGAATTGGATAAATATTGAAATTAGTACATTAGCTTTCTTACTAAAAAATTAAAACACAATTATATCATAAAATAAGCTTATTTCTGCTGAAATAAGCATACCTTATCGCTTTCGTCATCACTTTCCGTTCAAACAGAATCATATCAGCAAGCAAAAACGAATTCGTGTAATGCTTAAGGTAAGGTTTAACTGATCCGGCGAAGCAAAACAGCAAACGAACACAAATGAACTTTCCTGTGAGGTTTCAGATACTGCAGTGTTGCTGTATTGTTTAGTCCACGTGAAACCTAACTGCTGTATTCAAATGTTTTTACAATTTTTAATTTTGCACACGATACATCAGCTGATGATTGATGCATTCTACTTGGCTAAACGCCGTCGCTGGAAAATGGTTAAAAACTAATTATTGTCTTAGTGTGCTTGGTACATCTCTACATGTAAATCAGTGTTCGTGCGACTCTTTGCAAACCTGGAAATAGCATGGAAAGTAATAATGTAATTCCATGCCTAGAAAAGTGCTTGAAAATCTTGAAATGATGTACATATATCATCATTTCAAGATTTTCAAGCACTTTTCTAGGCATGGAATATGATATATAATATATATATATAATATATAATATGATATATGTATCATCAGTAGGGTGATAAACGGAAAGTAGACGACGTGTGTGAAGAACACTAAAAAAAAATTAGCCAAGAGAGTAGTCGAGTGTGTAGCCTTACATTATTCTTTTTTCGTTTGGACGTGAAAAGTATTGAAATTTGGGCTGCGGCTTTAATTGTATTTACGTGTATGATTCGATACGACAGTAAGGTTTCACGTGGACTAAACAGTACAGCAACACTGCAGTATCTGAAACCTAACAGGAAAGTTTATTTGTGTTCCAGTGCTGTTTTGACATCAGATCAGTTAAACCTTATCTTAAGCATCAAACAATTTCGTTTTTTTGTTTTGTAATTCGTGTACCACGCTACTTTGGTGTACCACGCAGTTTATATTAACTTGCTTTAATGCTTTATATCTTTATCAATTACGGTTTGCACAAACCAATATGGAAACTAACCCGTTGATCTTCCGTCTACGTCTTGCAGCTGATGTTTGCGGATTGGCATTGTTGTATAAATAACAATTAATGTTTAAAACAATGTAAAACAATCAATCTGGTTGTTTATAGAGTTCCCTAACCCTCTGAACCACTTGACCAATTAGAAAAGGCCTTATGGAAAGGGAAGGGAGCATCTACTGAGCAATGTCTGTATAATGAGCTAAGAACCAGCTTTATAGGACAAACAGTTTGATCTGTAGAGAGCATATAGAAATATGTCGTGCCAACAACAGGAACAAGAAGCCAAAAGTGAAAATCGTGATTCCAGATCAAGTCCACATCTCCGACGTGACAAATCGGAAAATTATAAAAGTTCGGCGCATGTTCACCAAGCCCGACAAAGCATGTGTACAAAATTTAACTGAAATATATTGAAAGACAGCAGAGAAATTAAGCCTCGAAATTTCGGCTTTTAACGTGGGAGGTTGACATCAAACCGAAGCTTATTTCTGTTCCTGAAATAAGCGTATCTTATCGTTTTCGTCCCCGCTTTCCGATCATTCGGGGGTTGGTCCCCCCTCCCCCCCCCCCCCCCCCCCGCCCCCTTTGCATTCGGGAAGCGAAGGGGCCCGGAAATGCACTCGAGTCCATGTCGATTGTAGCAGGCAAAAAATCCTAGATATTTTCTAGCAAAATTTTTCGTCTCCGTCCCTAGATAACCTTAATATTTGAAAAGGACGTTAATTTGAAATTTCCCTCTTTTTTCCGTTCACCCTTCCCCAGCGCGATGACATCAGCAATTCACTCACGTTTGCGACTCTTGCGGTTTCTGAACGGGGGTACGAGAGATTTTTATCCCCCTTTACCTTTAAAATTATTATAATATGCGCAAATTAACAAATTATATTCTCAATGTTCTCTAACCTCCCATCCGGAAACAATGTACCCCTGTCGTGCACAGTCTGGCGCCACTGTTGATTAGAACTATTCGGCCTCTGAAATGAACAGAAAATGTTGCAAAAAGATAATTTCTTACGGACGGAGTGACGAACTCTTGGTGAAAGGTACGCAAGCGTTTGACCGTATCACATGATTCTCTCGATCTTTTAAATGTATACTGAAAATAAAAATTCGAACTGAGCCTAGCCTCGAACTAGCATCGTAGCCTTTTTAGATCGATAAACCCACAAATGTCTCATGTGAGGAGCTTCGGAGTGCAGTCCTCATCCTGTCCCCGTGTGTTCGGGAAGAGAAGCGCCTCGGAAATACGTTCGTGCTCGTGTTGATTGTGGTATGTGAAAGAACCTAAGTAAATGATCCTAGGCAAATGATTCTGTCCGTCTCGAGGTAACTTTAGCAGGCCAAAGGACGATAATTCGACATTTTCAATTTCTTTTTTGTATAAACCAACGGATTTACTGCCGAGCTGTGATGACCACATGAACACGTCAGGGATTTTCTTAATTCTTCCTTGTGTGGATGCATTTTTTTTAGCACAAAATTCGCCAAGTGGGGGTGCGGCTTGCATCGTACGCCAGGACAGAGCTTGAATTTGTCAAAAACTACTTCTTCCAAACGGAAATCTTTATAAATTCCTGGTACGTGTCACCTATCTCTGTGAAACGTTCTAGGCTTTAAAGTGTAAATTACTTCCGGACTTCTTAGTTGGTTTGCAATGAATTAAAACTTTAAATACACTACCAACAAGTTTCTATCGTGATGACTCACTAAACAAAACCTTTCGTATACTTCAATCGTGGTGTTTATTTTGATTGCGTCTCTCCCGAGTTTTAATACAACCTTCATCTCATTTCCATTAGGCTTTTCCTCTCCTGTGAGAGGCCTTTCATTTACAAAATGGCTAGCCTACAAGGCAGCCAGTTACCACCCTCCCGAGCTCGCACTTTCGCAACTGCAGCCAAAGATCAAGCATGTAATCACACCTCTTTTCCATTCCTCTAGAAGGTAATCACAGAAGGGCCACCCACAAATGACGTCATAATAGGACCATTCCCTCTCTACCAAAGCCACTTGGTCGTCGGTGAAGATGAAGAACTTAGTAGACTGCTTCAAATAAAAGGAAGGGGACCCTCTGCAGTAGCAACCCGCGATATTGGATGTTTGGCGCAGTCGATCCCTCTTGGTTATAGTTTCACGAGTACGCGCGTTCAGCCAGTGAACAAACAATTATTGTTATGAAAGACAAAAGAACAAATTAATTTCGCTCTTATTCATTGCGAAACCCGTGAGACGGTAGCTCTGCTTTCAAACTTTCTGAACATGATTTATTTAAAACAGGGATCAACGGAAACCAATAGATGCACAAGAAACACGGGCAGTTGAAACTTGCGACGTTTAGGAGTATAGTTCTCCACCGTTATTAAGCATTACGTTTTCAGGAAATAAAGCTACGAAGCAAGCAGTCTGCATTAAAGACTGACCCTGTCAGGAAACAAGACACAAAAATCTGAGAAAGAAAGAAAAGACAACTGACCCAACTGGGACTCGAACCCACGACTTCCCGCTGACTAGGCCATGCGCTCTAATCACATTGCTACTGAGGCGGCTACAGGCTCCAGCCGAGCTAAGTAGCTGTTCAGTCTCTCTCAGTGGTGACCTCACTAACATACACAAGGAGGAAAAGCAGCATTGCTTCTTGGCCTCCACACTAGAAATAATGCGAGTAATAAACAAAGAAAAAAGTAGTGAGAGCTCCTGGCCTAGTCAGCGGGAAGTCCTGGGTTCGAGTCCCAGTTGGGGCAGTTGTCGTTTCATTCTTTCTCAGATCAGTGTATTATATATCATCACAAGGCCAGTCTTTATGGCAAACTGTTTGTTTGCTTCGTTTACCCTTTACCTTGTGATTTATTCTTTATTTATAAAGCTACGTTAAATAATTACCAAAGTACACGGAGTTAACGAAGCTTTCTTTCGGAGGTTCATTACTAGACTTCGAAATTCTGTTGTTCCAAGCGATTGATTTCTTTCAAATCAGGATCAAACTTTGTGTGCACTTAGGTTTGTATGGCCAAAAAAGTCATTTTTAGATATCAGTTCTTTCAAAATTTCTGAAAACGCCTCAGCTTATGGGGGGGGGGGGGATGTAAAATGGAAATAAACACCTTTAATCGCTTCTGTTAAACCGAAAAGGGAAAAAAATACTTATGTTAGTTAATCCATGGCACACACACAACGTTTAAAGGCTTGGGAAAAAAACGTGTACCGGTGTTAGTAAAATCGTGTGTTAACAACTTTATTAGATAATAATGAACATCACGCAGTGCAACTACACGTTGATCAAACAAGTCACTAAAATAACCAAGCATTTTTGGGCTAAAACACCGGGCAGTTACGTATTTAAAATCCGATTGTTTCTTTTTAAACTTAAAAGCTGCCGATAAACCCGTATATGAGGCATACATCTTGAACTGACTTGTCCTCGTAAATAATAAACAACCATAAGGCCATGCGAAGTAAAAAAAAAAAAAAAAAATGGTTCTCAGGCCCTCCCGCATCGATTTTTTTTGTAAGAAATAAAAATAATTGACGCGGCATTAGTGACTTTTCCAAAGTCAATATTAGGTTGATCACTACTGTTGTGTCAATACTACATAATCCGCCGCATCAAACTAAAAAAAAGCCACATATCAATTATTTTTGGGGGTTTCTGAAATCCGATCTGCGCTTGGCTTCGAATAAAAATTTCCGAAAAATAGCTTTTTAAATGCTGTGTTGAAGCAATTTGGCCATTTTTTTTTTTTTTTATGTGAGGAGTCAACCTTCCTCTTGAAATAATATCTTTGCTTCAATCAGAAATAAAAGCTTCAACCACTATTTGGATGGATTGGTTTCGGAAGACGAACGTGTCGTTACATCACGTGTGCCGGCATTTGTTTGTTTTAGTTTTGAAAACTTCAGAAACTACAAAAAAAAAACGGTAATTCAGGATGGCGTAAGTATTGGCGCAAACTGAATGTGGGACAAAAACTTTACGGAATTGGGTAATTTTAAGCCAGATTTAGATGTAAGTCAACCATTTGAAAACGTCAAGCACACCTTTTGATAGTCACGACTTGTTCGTCCAATAAAAATTAAGTTCAGTATGAAAATGCCTTTTTTTGGGTTTTTTTTTTTTTTTCTACCACAAAACGTGTTAAAAAATAAAATAAAAAGCCTCATCCCTCGTCGGTTTTCAACTTTCTGTACCTGAGAACCATTTTTTTTTAACTTTGCATGATCAAACGAAAGCTGGCGTAGACGTTGAGACCAAAGAACGATTAAGACGGTTCACGGTTATTCTGCACCCCGAGTCGCGCATTTGGCAGGCACACTTACATGTTACCATGATTACCATTTTGAGGTAGCGATGCACGTCCGGCGCTCATTTTCAGTCATGTTGTCGTTTGGAATTCGGTAGTTAAATACAATCGAATACAGTTTTTACGTTCGGAGCAGTCCGACTTACGTTTCATAATGAGTATTCATTAGTTTGTTAGTCCAGAGTTGCGTCGATTCAGCAGTTCGAAAACAACGGCCATGTTGGATCCACAGATCACAGAAATGCGTGACGTCATCAGGGATCCTTCGATCAGTACCTTTCCTAAACCACCGAACAGAGCAAACAGAACGCACCACTGTTAGAGACAGTTTGGCACCAAACTTGATGTCGCGCGTACGCAGTGACGTTGTGTCAGCCGTTCAGTACCTTCCTAAACTACAATCACAGCCCAGAAACTCAACAAGCTCAGCAGAGTATTCGATACGTCATACCCTCATCGCGACCGGACGTGGTTAATGGATTGGACCAGACTTGGCTAATGGATGTGACCAGACGAGAGCAATGCCAAATTGCAAACCATCAGTGGAAGGTGGTTCCCTGTGGTGGAGGTCTGAACATGCGCAACGTAACAGTTTTCCCGGAAACAGATTCATCGCTGACGATGGTTGACGTCAATCAGGCCGCATCAACACGGCTATTAGTAGGGAATGAGCCAAACAGTCACGAACAGTGGTGCGTTTTGTTCGCTCTGCTACTGGATGAGTAATTCGTAAATACGTAAGACGTCAACAGCAAATATGAAAAAATCCTCGGAATAGACTGGTCTGGATCAACCCATCAGATAGAATCGGCAGTTATCAGCAGCTGGCATCTTGCATGTGTGTTCGACTCGAGGACGACCAAGTGACGTCACACTGCTCTTTGGTCAATAGGCAACGAAATCTGCGCGTAAACTAAAACAAACGTACAACGTATTTTAGACTCGAACGTCCAAATGACACTGAAAAAAAATTAACCTTTGTAATACACGGAATGTAAATGCATACGCTTAGGTTGAGGGCTTGTCATGCTTGGTATCAAAACGGAAAAACAGGCAAGTCAGCTACAGCAGCAGCATCTACACCACACTCAGAACAAGCATGGCGTACTCCATTGAAAACGCTATTTACCTCCCTAAGAAGACCAAACACCAGGGGTTGCAAGGGAGGGGGTGCTGGGATGATAGTATTCAGACCAGACATTGGGGGCAGAGGACCAGGGGTGGGGTGGGGGATCTGCCCACACACACACAATAAGTAATGTGGGGGAGGGTGCAGGGGGTTCGGGGGGGGGAAGGCAGTCAGCGGCCATTTCATTTCATGCTGCCCAGCAAAGTATCTCACTCACGCATGCGGGATCCAGCTAGACTGATGTATGTTATGCTGAGGGGTACAGCTAGTATAGAATTAAAAAATCTCCAAAGCAGCCAAAAACCCAAGTGATGGAAGCAACTTGACCACTACGCATGCGGAAGTTTCCTTAAACGTCACATCACAAACAGAATTCGTATTTATTAGAAACTGACACAGCGTCAAGATCACTTGTTCAAAGGTCGGAATTACAAACTACTAGCCTCAAAAGCCATGGCACAATACTCCAAACAATAAGACACGATGACGAACATGTAATGTTGCTTCAACAACGAAATTACAGCGAATGTTTGGTAGCCATGCTTCGAGACCCCAAGTTGCAGTTCCTCCTTATTGGTCAAGTAACTAATGTTATATAGCGCAAGAAATCCAGTGCTTCTTACCTAACGGTCCAGGATTGGAAGACCTGATTAGGTACATTTTGTTGCAAGCATTCCTCAGCTAGTGTGTACCTCGAATTGGAATTAGGTAATGATGATAGCCTGATTATTTCTAGTTCAAGATTTGTACAAATAAATACATTCTGGGTATTTTGGACGGTGGTCTCGTTTGGATATGAACCCATTTTGGTGCCTTACAACCCGCCCTAAATGTCTGTTGTCATTATGGGTTTTTGTGCTGGTAAACATGAAGATGCTTGTGGACTGTATTGTTTAAGAAGTGGCAAGTGTTGTTGGTGGTTCCAACATATTTTTTACTTATAGGTGTGGGTGTGTGTCTCAACCTAGATGTAGATGAAACTTGAATAGTTGTAGGTCTTGGTGAAGCATCATGAATCGTTGTGCTTTGGTGAAGCATCATCAATCGTTGTGTCTTGGTGAAGCAACATGAATCGTTGTGGCTTGGTGAAGCATCATGAATCGTTCTGCCTTGGTGAAGCAATATGAATCGTTGTGTCTTGGTGAAGCTTCATGAATTGTTGTGTCTTGGTGAAGCATCATGAATTGTTGTTGTCTTGGTGAAGCATCATGAATCGTTGTGTCTCGGTAAAGCATGATGAATCGTTGTACCTTGGTGAAGCTTCGTGAATCGTTATTTCTAATAGTTGTATTGAGGTAAAGCTTCATGAGTCGTGCCTTATGAAGCCTCAGGAATTGTAGAAGCTTCATGAATCGTTGTGGGCCTTGGTGAAGCTTCACAAATTGTTGTGTCTTGGTGAAAGTATCGTGAGTAATTGTATGCTTTGTTGAAGCCTCTTGAATCGTTGGGAATTGCTGTAGCTTCATGGATCGTTGTGTGTTTTGGTGAAGCTACACGAGTTGTTGTGTCTTCGTAAAGCTTCACAAATCGCCGTGTCTTGGTAAAGCTTCATGAATTGTTGTGTCTTTTGAAGCCTCATGACTCGCTGACACTTTTTAATCGTTGTGGGTCTTGGTGAAATTCATGAATTGTTGTGTCACCTTAGTGAATCATCATAAGTCATTGCGTGACTTGAAGCCTCATGAATCATTGTGAATTGGTGAAGACTCATGAATCGTTGTGTCTTCATGAAGCTTCATAAAGTGTTTTCTTTTTAAGCTCACGAATCGTTGATTGTCTTGGTGACGCCTGACGAATTGTGAGCCTTGGTGAAGCTTGATGAATTGTTGTGTCTTGTGAAGCCTCATGAATTATTGTTTGTCTTGGTGAAGCATCGTGAATTGTAGTGTGTTATGGTGAAGCTTCTTTAATGATTCTATATCTTGGTGAAGCCCACAGATGGTTACGTGTCTTGGTGAAGCCTCATGAATCATTGTGGCTCTGCAATTTCTCATGTCATGAAACATTGTGTGTTGGTGAATCCTATTGAATCGTTGTGGGTCTTAATGAAGCTTCAAGATTCTTTGTGCCTTTGTTAAGCATTGTGAATCTTTGTTTTATTTGCTGAACCCACATAAACCTTTGTATTTCATAGTGAAGACTCATGAGTAAGGCTGGATACAATCTTGTTGGTGAGTTAACCATTAACAATTTGTGAGCGTACCTTGCTTTCTGCTGGTGAATTAACATTTTCAGGCATACATTGTTTTAGGGTTTTCACGTACAAAGAATAAGATGGCAACGAATCCAAATCGCTATTACTAGGAACTTACGAATGCCTACACATCCAAAGTAAGTTACAGTAAGTACCCTTTTTGTAAATCTTCCATCGTATTTCACCCTTTGTCACAAGATTGACTGGGATCAAAGCTGTGGGTCTGTCTTCTCAGCTCTCTGGGATAGTTTTTGTTCCAGTTGGCCTTGATTTAGAGGAACAGAATCAGATCGTCTCAATGTTGATGCTTGCCAATTGCTGTTTACTTGGACCAGTCCCAGCACAAGAGATATTTATTGCACATATTTACTATATAAAAACCTACATACACACTGTAATTTTTACCTACGATTTCCATGAAAATAATCACGACTACTCATTCAACGAATGGTCACACTGAGCCCCACCACTCCAAATGAAGTACGAGACATGGGTACAATAATGTTGAAGGCTCCAGCCACTTTGGGCCTATGCTACTCATGCTGCTATACACTGCCATACATTTTTACCATATAAATTTATTTGAAAATGTCACTCGTGATGTTATTAGTCCAAGCAAACGGTCCAATAGAAAGCAGTAGCGCTGAAATAACCTTCAAGTACGGGGTTCCAAGTGTAAAACAGAAAACAGGGTTTTTTCAAGCCACATTTAGGACACGTTTTTCTATATTATCGAAGTTGATAATTTTTTGTAGCTAAATCTACTGATTCAGGTGAAAATGTGTAAATCTACCAGATACGTTGGCAATAATTACTATATCGAGAGCAAAGTGTAAATATTTAGAAATCTGAGGCAGCAAACGATCAATTTGTAAATCTTACTTCGGATTTTCGCAGTTTAAAACATGTCCCTCACTAGTTAAATCTAGTCCCTCTCAATTTGACACTTGTACTTCTTGATTTTAAATGTGTTTAGTCTTGATTTTAAACATGCCCGTCTTGATTGAACAATCTTCTTGACTAGCAGTTGTCCTTCTTGATTTGATACTGGTCGTTCTTGAATTAACACTTGACCTTTCCGATTTAACGCTTGTCTTTTTAAATTTAAAACTTGCCTTTCTTGATTTAACAATTATTCCTCAATTAAAAACGCTTCCCTCAACAGTTAAAGACATATTCCTCAAGACAAGCAAATGCGTCCCTCTTGATATAATTTTCACGAAAATTATATCAAGAGGAACAAATTCCTTTGTCTTTAGGGATACGACTTTATGTCCTGAGGAAAGCGTTTTTAATTGACGATGTTTATATGTATATGTATATATCGCGATATTTATATCAAGAGGTGCAAATTTGTTTGTCATGAGGAACTATGTCTTTAAGACAAACAAATTTATCCCTCTCGATGTAATTATCATGCTATATCACGAAAGTTATATTAAGAGGGGCAAATTCGTTTGCCTTGAGGGATACGTCTTTCAGACAAGCAAATTTATCCATCTTGATATAATTATCGTCATAATTATATCAAAAGGGATAAATGCGCTTGTCTTTTGGGATACGTCTTTATGTCCTAAGGAAAGCTCTTTTGAATTGACGAACAAGCGTAAAAATCAAGAAAAGTATACTAAATTAAAAAGGACAAGCATTAAATCATAAAGGGCAAGTGTTAACTCAAGGACTAATGTTAAATCAAAAAGGACAAGATTTAACTAGTGAGGGACATGTTTTAAAACGCAGTAATTATTATAAAATCCGAAATAAGATTTACAAATCTCATATATTTATAAATATCTGAACAGAAGTCTACCCGCTTCCTCTTACTAGCCTATAGGACACATTGTACATCCTTTAATATCCTATATAAGTTCATTGTTACAACGACTAATCGAGCCATCAGTGCTGGCTAGCTAGAAAGACGATGCACGGGCCTCTATTCCCATATACACAATTATATTTTGATAATTATATCCAGAGGAACAAATTTGTTGCTTTCAGAGACGCGTCTTTATATTTGGAGGGACGCGTTTTTAACTTGGATGGACAGACAAGTGTTAAATCAAGGATAAGTTTTAATTAAAAAAGTACAATGAGTTAAATAAAGAAGGACAATTTTTAAATTGGGAAAGAAGTTTTAAATAAGAAGGTCATGAGGCAAATCAAGAAGGACTACTCGTTCATTAGGAAGGATAGGTTTAAAATCCAGAAGGGCTAGTGTTCAATTAGGAAGGGAAAGTTTAAAATCTAAAAGGGCAAATGTTCAATTAGGAATGATACATTTAAAATCAAGAAGGGCTATTCAATTAGAAAGAATAAGTTTAAAATCAAGAAGGACTAGTGTTCAATTAGGAAGGATAG
>JAHWFP010001944.1:115619-135829 GCA_023313725.1 Lithobius niger | reverse complement strand
AATTAGGACTGATAAGTTTTATCAAGAAAGGGAAAGTGTTCAATGAGAAATAATAAGTTTAAAATCAAGAAGGGCTAGTGTTCAATTAGGAAGGATAAGATTAAAATCAAGAAGGGCTAATGTTCAATTAGGAAGGATAAGGTTAAAATCAAGAAGGGCAAGTGTTCAATTAGGAAGGATAAGTTTAAAATCAAGAAAGGGAAGTGTTAAATTCGAAAGGATAAGTTTAAAATCAAGAAGAACGAGTGTTCCATTAGGAAGGTTTTTCCTTGCACCATGCGCTTGCATATACTTTTTATGTTGTAATGCGGCACACACAAGTTCCTATATAACTTTGGGCCGTTTGCAGAATAAACCTATTATTATTATCAGATATTTGTTTTTCCCTTTAAAGTTTTTAAATTCAAAGCCCATTAAACCCATTGAAGATGTTTTTTTTTTCTTTCTTTTTTCTAAACGCTGCCATCTAATCTGATTTTGCGCGGTGCGCGGTAGGTACGGAGCCACCCTTAAGTCAAGAGGCAGTCAATCTACTCAGGTAGGCTCCATGTCGTCACGTGTGAGTGCTCCTCCACTCGGCCACCGGTTCGCGTTACAATTCATTATCAACGGAAACGTAGTAATTTCAGTAAACACACAGCGTGGCCGGTGCGGGCGCGTGGGACTAGGGTGAGCCCGACAGGCGCCGGGCCCAAGCCGTACTGCCGCCAACATGGCCGACAAACGAAGTAAGTTTTTGAAATGAAGCGCGTCCAATTGAGGGGATTCAAGTCGCCGCGTTCTCACCATTTCAAAGAAAGCTAGCCAATGACAATTATTATTGTCCTCTCCCCCCCCCCTCCCCCTCCACCCCAGGCCCTCTTGCGTAGCGCCGTTTCAATTGGATACGGTTTTATAGCAGAGAACAAAACAAAGCTAGTCTGACAAAAAAATTGCAATTGCTATCAAGCACAAAAGGAGCCGCCATACCATCTTTGATTGGGTTACCTGTGACGCGGCCGGAGTTCGTTTTCACCAAAAATACTGTGTCATTGTAATTAAAAATATGACTTTTTTTTCTTTCTTTTGATCTGTCTGCACAATCGATCACTCTAGGATTCTCAGAGGGCACCGCCAGCCCCGAAATGGCACAAGATGTTCGGAAATTGTTTAAAAGATTTTTTTTTACGATAAATCTTGTAAGGGATTTGCTGGACAAACAAAGTTTTGTTTACCTTTGCAAATTTGGATGACTACGCTTATCCCGAATACAGAACATTTCAAAGGCTATATAGCGTCAAGGGATGGATCACGTGCGGAATTATGAACTAGAAAGAATTACAAGTAATTGTTAGGGCTATCTCTATATATATTACTAACAAAAACGTCAAGTATGCCGTAAAAAAGGGGGATATATGATTGAAGTTTCGCTTTACTTGTTAAAATGTACACGGATAAAATTTGGATGATTTTTAATTGAAATAATCAAATGTACAATTGAGAAAATTGCTGTGTTTAAGTGCTGTTGTGCTTTACTTTTTAAATATATGATAGGTAAAGCACAACAGCACTAAAACAGATGCAATTTTCTCAATTGTACATTTGATTATTTCAATTAAAAATCATCCAAATTTTATCCGTGTACATTTTAACAAGTAAAGTGAAACTTCAATCATATAACCCCCTTTTTTACGGCACACTTGGCGTTTTTGTTAGTAATCCGTGGACATTTTGTACGGCTATGGCGTCGTGCTACAAAGGTTTATGCATGCATTGTTTATACATGTATTGTTGCTGGCCACTTTGAAACAATTCAACTCAACTCTGAAAGCTTGCATTTACGAAATAAATACGCCATCCTATCATTTCTAGCTACCAATTTCGAGCTCAAAATTAACAACGTATCTTAGTTTGATTTAAATCTATATGCGTTTAGCTGAAACACGGATTCTTTCAAAGGATTTCAAAGGGTTTAACGAGCGTTAACCACTCCTGGATTCTTTCTTCTTTCATTTTGCCCTTCAACAATGAACTTTTTAGCAAAGACATAACACGTGCACGAAGAATAGATCTGGAGTTTGCTGAGTGGCATTGTTCCGAAATTACAATGGTTAAAACAATGTAAGACAATCAATATGATCGTTCAGGGGCCCGTAACTCCGGAATGGATGGACGAATCGAAAAAGTGGTCCCTCTGAAGATGAAGCCCAGGGAAATTTCTGGATAAGATCATGTTTCAGATTTTAGGTAGGTGCAGTGGTTTTTTCTGAAACCGTGTCACACAAGAAGAAGAAGAAGAAGAACAAGTGAACAGTTTTCAAATTTCCGTGTGGCTCCCTACTTTTACTCTTGCACGGAATTGCATAAAAGTTGGTGTAAAGCTGAGAAAAGTTGCTATCTACTATCTGGCCAAGTTTGGTCGATATATATTGAATAGAAACGGAGAAATTAATAGTTTTAGTTTTGCTGGAGAGAGGGGGGGGGGAGATGAGGCTTAATGGCGCGTCGACAGCTTGGTCATTAGCGCCAACCTCAGTCACAGTGCAGTGGTCCGGGTTGCCACTGCACCACCCATTACAGAGACATTATTCAAACCCCTAATCTAAATCTAAATCTGGAGAGAAGACTTCAATCATGTATATGTATTACCATGAGTCTATGAAAAGTTCCGTAGGAACGAGTCATTTTCATAGACTCATGGTATTACAAACAAAAACGTCAAGTGTGCCGTAAAGAAAAAGAGTTATATGATTGAAGTTTCACTTTACTTGTTAAAGTGTACCCGGATAAAATTTGGATGATTTTTAATTGAAATAATCAAATGTACAATTGAGAAAATTGCATTTGTTTAAGTGCTGTTGTGCTTTACGTTTTAAATATATGATTCGTAAAGCACAACAGCACTTAAACAGATGCAATTTTCTCAATTGTACATTTGATTATTTCAATTAAAAATGATCAATTTTTATCCGGGTATATTTTAACAAGTAAAGTGAAACTTCAATCATATAACCCCCTTTTTTACGGCACACTTGACGTTTTTGTTTGTAATCCGTGTACCTTTTTTACAGCTATGGCGTCACGCTACAAAGGTTTATGCATGCAGTCGATTGTTGCAGCCCATTTCGAAACAATTCATCTCAGCTCTGAAATCTTGAATCTACGAAATAAATACGACATTCTATCGTTTCTAGCTGCCAATTTCATTAACAACGTTACTTAGTTTGCTTTAAAACTATGTCTGTTTAGCTGAAACACGAATTCTTTCATTTTACCCGTCAATCTTGTAACAAAGACATACACATGCACGAAGAATGAAACTGGCGTTTGCTGAGTGGCAAAGTTCCCTAATTATAACAATGTAAAGCAATGGTTAAAACAATGTAACTCCGGAATGGCTCGACCAATTAAAAAAGTGGTCTCTGTGAGGATGAAGCCCAAGCAAATTTCTGGCTTAGATCATGTTTCAGATTTTCGGTAGGTGCAGTAGTTTTTTCTGAACCCGTGTCACACAAATTTCCGTGTGGCTCCCTACGTTTAGTCTTGCACGGAATTGCATAAAAGTTGGTGTAAAGTTGGGAAAAGTTGCTATCGACTATCTGGCCACGTTTGGTCGAAATATATTGAATAGAAACGGAGAAATTAATAGTTTTAGTTTTGCTGGAGAGAGGACTTTAAGTAATAGTTATAGCCATACTTTTGCAACAATGGTCCGCCGATAAGTGATTTATCGTGCGCCTTTTTCGCTAACAGGTTTCGAGGACTGAAAGAAACGTCCGAGGCGCAGCCGAGGACGTTTCTTTCAGTCCGAGGAACCTGTTAGCGAAAAAGGCACACGATGAATCACTTATCGGCGGACCATTGTTGCAAAAGTATGGCTATACGTTTCTTATGACCATACTTTTGTTCTCTTTCGATGGCGCCAAGCAATAATGGCACTTTACCTAACAATGTTTACGTGCATCCTTGTTAGCTACCTAACTATTAGTGGCACGTGTTTGTCCATTGTTGTGTTTCGCATTTCGAAGCTTCCTAGACGGCTGGCAATCGCATATCACCCGATTTGGGAGTGTTGGAACTCTTTAAAGATGATGACGACTTGTGGCTTAGTCAGGAAAGCCAACGAGTTGTGGGCAAACTTTTGAATAAAAGTAAGCCAGAAGGATTTATGCAAGTGAGTGCTATCAGCTGCAAACCTCTAGGCAGTGTGTTAATTCTGAACGTTCTACGTTATGGGCAGTAAATGTGAATTCGGTTTGAACCCAGGAACATAATGCTCGTTCGGGTGGAAATGAAAAAAAACTACAAAGTAAAAAGAAATAGCACAAATTATAGCATACCGGTGTTTAAAACAGTAGCGTAAAAAGGAAAGTTAACAGAAAGAACAAGAACAAGGTACCCTTTTATCATTTTTGCCACTGTTTGGTAAAAATTAACCAAGTTATTTATTATTTAGTATCCAGTTTTTAATGCAATTTGTTGCCATTTTTATACTTGCCAAACTTGTTAGTTTAACTGGCAACCTAATAAAAATAGTTGGTTTAAAAATGGCCTTTGTGTTTAGGCTAATCCATATGAATTCTTTATTAAAGGTATCTTCGGTTTAAGTTTTTGTTCCAACAAAAATAATTTAATGAGTCGCTTTTATTCTAATTTGTTATCATAATAATTTATTGAAATTATAAGATAAGTAATCTATTAAGTTTACGACACTTCAAATTTTACAATCTTCAAATAATTTAATGATTGAATCATGTGTCCATTTTGCAAAAAAAAGTGCTTTAACTATTTTGTTTCTGAAGACGATCAATTTAATTCAGTGGTGTGAATCCGTATCCAACAATGCCATACCTCAAGTGGCTAGTAACTAATGCGTCATAAACAATCCTTTCATTTTTATCATTCAGAAGATATTTTATTTTGTAGAAGACCGGTATATATCACTTGTCTCCGTTTATTAATTAAGGTGTTAATATGGCAGTCAAATTTCCATAATTGGTCAACGTGCATGCCTAAATATTTGGTTTCTGTTACACCCTGTATTTTAAAACACGAGAGGGACAAAGTTTAGATTCATATGACAATTTTCAGCATGCAAACAGGTGTTTTGAAACCAAGTTCTTACGGGTCGTCTCAGGGTCAATATTATTACAGTGCAGGATTTGTTATAATTTATGAACAAATTATTTTGTATAAACCATTCACTTTAAAATTTTCAAAGTCTATTTTGAGAATTCATTCCATAGTAATTAAATCGATCTCAGTAGAAATCAAAATAATGTCGTCTGTAGACATTATATAGTACCACAGTTTTCAACGGATTTAACGACATCAGTCGCACACAATATGATACGCAAAAGTGGTCCCAGAAATGATCCTTGTGGGTTACCATATTTTATATCTTTAAATTCACTGAAATCTTGATTACAGGCCTTTCAATAATTAGGTAACTTCTAATTTACATTTCCGTGACTTTTCCTTTGAGATCTATGTAACCTACATTTGACATTTATGTAACAATTATCGAACGGTATCAAAAGCTTTTTGGTGAACAAGAACAGCCTTTACACATTTTTGCGCAATCGAGGGCTCTTACAATCATCATTTCGTTTAAAGAGCAATTACCTCCATTTTTACATGCATGTTTTACTTTTGGATCAGTTAAACCATAACTAAACACAAGAATTGCGATAGGATTACGTTACGTACGTACGATACAACAATTTAATTATTGCATCACCAAAACACCTAATTGGGAACCGCCATTGTTTCGCGCGGAACAACCGAAATCAATGCCGATAGATGGAGCTGTTCTGTTTCGACTCGAAAGTGCCGACTGAAATGCGATGGAAACCCACTGAGATAACTCTGTTGGCTGTGAGTAGCTCAAGCGTCTGAGAGCCTGAGCTGGCCAGTAAGGTGGTGCTGTTCGTTTACCAGTTATTTTAAGATAAAAGGGGGGAGGGGGTAACATGGATTTGTATTCGAATCTATTCCAGCCAAATAACTTCATTGGAGAATGAAGACTTTTTTTCTTGTTCACGAGAGGGCGTTACCGATAGATATTGGCCGCCCGAATTGCACTGTGACTGAGGTTGGCGCTAATGGCCAAGCTGTCGACGCGCCATTAAGCCTCATTCCCCCCCCCCCCACCCCCGAATTGGTGCACGTGTCGGAGCTGCATCCGGACACAAGCAGAATGCTTTGCTGCAAAGAAGCACCTGCACGAAAAAAAATCTATATTCTCAAATGAAGTTATTTGGCTCGAGTAAATTCGAAGAGAAATCCATGTTACAACCCCCCTTTTTTTCTTAAAATAACTGGCAAGCGTACAGCACGACATTAATGGCCAGCTAAGGTTCTCAGACGCTTGCGCTACTCACAGCCAACAGAGCTTTCTCAGTGGGCTTCCGTCGCACTTCAGTCGGCACTTCCGAATCGAAACAGAACAGCTCCATCTGTCGGCATTAATTTCGGTTTGATTGATAGTTTACTGAGCTTTCAAGGTCTACAACCTACGCGCTCACTCTAAACTTAACGAAACAGTGGCGGTTCCCAATTACGTGTTTTGGTGATGCAATAATGAAATTGTTGTATCGGACGTACGTAAAGTAATCCTATCGCAGTTCTTGTGTTTAGTTATTGTTTAAGTGATCCAAAAGTAAAACATGTGTGTCAAAATGGATGTAATTACCCTTTAAATTCTTTAATGCGTCAGTTTGCCTAAAGCCGTCTTGTTTGTTCGTAATAATATTAAGCTTATTTAAACATTTTAAAATATTATTAAAGAAATATTTTTTAGTTATCTTATTAATGTTAAACAAAATATTTATTTTTCTGTAATTATTGTCAAGATTTGCTTTATTCTACCTTTTATGTTATTGGTCTAAGTTTTTTTTTTTTAAGTTTTAGTTTTTCAGGCCAGACTGTAGTAAAGATAATTTAACTCATAAATGTCATTACAAAGTCGATGAATTTTCAACCAAACCGATAATGTGCTTCCTTAGAAAATTGTCATATCCGAGGAGTGTTTAATTTTCAGATCCTTAATACGTATTAACTGAGCAAAAAACGGCTTCGCCGTTTAGAAAAAAAAACATTAGAGCTCGTATCCCCATACTCACAGCCCTGAAGGTATACGAATAAAAACGGATTAGAGTTACTCGAACGCAACGAACTATAATTTGAACTATAATTTGTGGTGCTTTGTGTATGCGTTTTTATGTTTCAATTTTGTAGCGTTTTGCTGTTTGTGGCGTCTATTTTGTGTGTGTTTGTGGGATTACGTTTTGCGAATTGGAGTTCAAATTATAGTTCGTTGCGTTCGAGTGAACTCTAATCCGTTTTAATTCGTGTTCCTTCAGGGCTGTGAGTATGGGGATACGAGCTCCAATGTTTTTTTTTCTAAACAGCGAAGTCGTTTTTTGCTCAGTTAATTTGTTGGCTTTTTTCGCTTCCATATTTTATATGTGTCCACTGTCCACCGATTTTTGTTTTCGAAAAAACGGAACATTAGAAATGAATACTTATGTTTAGGTTCCGCCGAAGGTTTGTCCCATGATTATTATTTGATGGCAATTTGGCGTATTTCTGGATGTAGCATGCGTCATCTCGATGAGTAGTTGATTCTGGATTGTTTCAGTATCGTGGCAACAATCGCGGAAACAATTCTACTGGCTTCCCGAAGCCCGAATTGAAAAAGTAAATAAGTCACTCAGTCATGTCGGCCGTAGGCCTCAAAATTTAAGACTTCGCACCCTACGGTTTAAAACTTGAAGATGTGAGGAAAAATCAAGACCATTTAATTTTGGTTCTTCACAACGAGCTAGCTAGCTCAAACAACGACAATGTTAGTTTCCCGGCACCTAACCATTGTTGCATCTTGTTCGAGTGAGCTATAATCCGATATTGTGCGCTTCGCCTATTGTTACCTTTTGTTACATGTTGCAGCATTGTAACATTTTGACATTGTTAGCCGCTCCGCCGCCGCCGCCGCCGCCGCCGCCTCCTCCTCCTGTCCAATTTTCTGAAATTCTCAGCCCTGCCGGCAGTGCTAATAACTGAATAACGTTCACATAGGTAGTGCAATAGTATCACTAACATTATTTATCAAGTTCTTGCTTGATTGGCATTATTGCTACAAAATTGTTCTTGTGGTTTTTTTCTACGGAAATTTGGCATAATATTTGCAAAGTGATAATTTATTTACTTTTTTTACACGTCATTTGTCGGGTGTAAACTTTGAATGATTTCATAATTTCCTCATCTAATGATGTATTTTTCCCGTTTTTAACGAAATTATTTAGATGTGTCCACAAATTATGGTAGTTGTTATTTCTTTGATTTCTTAGTTCTGTAATGGATTTACATATCCGAATGAATTTGTAAATTTCAGCTAGGTTTCAACATATTTTAGAATTTCGATGACTTTGACGATTTTTGTAGATTCATCAAAAGATTGCAGCAGATTTACGGATGACAGAGAATTGTAGCTTTGAATGAAAATCTCTGTCTCTTTGATTTCAACGTCGTGAGTTATGTAAATTTTACTGCCATGCAACTGCAGATTTCCGAATTCCATGAATTGATTTTGCATGGAACCAGCACGCCAATAAACTTATTACAGCGTGCTTCCAAATTCGTTTTTTTTTTTTTTTACAAGGCATGTAAGTGCTCTATGTAAGCTTTTGCTACGACTGCTAAAGCACGAATTTCAAAATCGTATCTCAATAATTTAATCAATCGGGATGACAATTTTTTTTAACTCATCTGCTGATCTGCTTGGAATCGATGAATTTTCTGACTTTCACAAGATTAAATATTCTGATTTCTCATAGCCTACTTGCAATTTTAAGTTGTTTCAGTAAATTTTCGATTTCAAAGCGTTCAGTTAGCAGATTATCTTGAATTTTTCGATTTTAACGGGATTTTAACAAATAAGTGGATTTCAGCGAAGTTACTATGACGTTAATTTAACCATTTCTACAATTATTTCCTGATTTTAACAGACCACCAAAATTCAAAGAATTCATAGATTCGCATGGCGGATGTACAGATTTCGGCAAGATTTCAAGATTACTATCTCTGAACCAATGCGAGTTTACAGATTATAATATTTCTGCATTCTTCGTATTTTGGGTTACAGAGTACTTCAGAATTTAAACGGTTCAATGTGGTTAGGCCGGATTTGTATATTTAAAAGAGATTTTCAACAGATGTTAAAAAACTTGGATAAATTTAAGAAGACTTATAGATTTCAACCTGCTTTCATCAGGTCTCGGGGATCCATTTTGAATTTAGAGAATGTTCGGATTTTAAGGATTCACAAAGTTTTCTGATATATCCGTGTAGTTTACCGATTAGCATGAATTTCCATTTTTCAATGGAATTTCTGGATGTGCAAAGATGCACCGAAGCAGGGCTGTTGCCAGCCAACAGCATTCACATCGGCTGCTGCGGGTAAAAAGTTGATATCGGTGAAAAGAACTTAGTAAATGTTGGTGTGGTGTGGTCAATGGTGTGGTAAATGTTGGTGTGGTCAGATGTGTATCCTGTAGGTCTTAGTAATCTGTTATTGCTCTCTGCAAAATTCTAGGACCCTTACCAAGGTTGGTGTTTGCTGCGGGTAAAAAAAAAATTCTGGCTAAGGCCCGGCACCGAAGTTACAGGTTTGTAATTGTAGGAGATTTACAAAATGTTAAATCTTGCAGGTATACACGGATTTCAAGGTTTCAGTCTTCAACAAGATTTCAACGATCTTTGGAACTCAATGAGATTACGGTATTCGGATTCGACCATCCCCCCCCCCCCGGACATTTTCCCACCTCGAAAATGATAGCGGACAAATTCCCCCCTTAACTCAGAGACATTATCCTTCCCGTACTTTTTCCCCCCATACATTTTCCACACGTAATCGACATTAAATCTGACATTTTACGCCATTTAGGCATTTTAATGTCCTTACGAAAGTTAAAAGTTACTAGCAATCATAAGCCGGCACTATAGTATTTGCGTTTGATTTAATAACATTGTGAGTGCAAGGTAATTTTAAATGCAAATTAAACTCTTTTTTATTATAATTATTTTTCCGTGGGGAGAAAATGTCCGGGGAAAAAATGTCCGGTGAGAAAATGTCCGACCTTAGAGGTCGGAGGGGGGGGGGGGGGCCAGTTGTCGTCTATTGTTTTTAAGGGGGAAAAGGTCCGGGGGAAAATGTCCGCGAATCGAAATTACAAACCTGTGCAGACTAGAGAATTATAAATGTCAACAAGGGTTCAAATTGATTTCCTGATTTTTCGTGGATTTCACAGATTCGAAGTCTAAAAATCTAGAAATTTGTTCAAGTCCATTAAAATCTCTCTGCCGACGGCTTTACTAATTGCTCGCAAAGACGTTTGAAAGCTCTTTTAAATCTTCAGACTCCTTTGAAAACTAAAACTAACTCCATAGAAATCTATAAAGTGGAAAAACCCTTTCGAACTACATCAGATAAATCTGCAAGCCACGAAACCCAAGAAATCCATGCTTATCATTAGTGTAGGCTATGTCAATCATACGAGCAAGCAATTATAGCCAGCAGCGCAGGCGAACAGTCAAAAAAATTAGTTTAAAAACTTATAATTCGGTACCAACGTACATACCGGGGAGCGATACCTTCTTCTGAGAACAAAATATAAAAAAATAAAAGCACCACACATTACATTCTTGGTTCCACCACGTTGGTGTCGTTAGGGGTACAAGTAGCTGGAAGGTGCGTGAAACGTGCTACTCAAACGTGTTGTTCAACCTGCTCGTAACCCTAACGACACCAACATGATGGAACCAAGAATGCAATTGAGGTGCTTTTATCTTTTTATATTTTTCCCTCTAAAGAAGGTATCGCCTGTGCTTCTGGCCAAGTGCTTGCTCCGATCACTCACTGCACAGTGCACATTCCCCATGTCAACCAGTTGCCAGCCGGTAAAAAAAACCGGGCTTTTCTTCAAATTTGCAGTATAATGACACGTGTTTGGCAATATTTTTTCCTCAAGTTATTCTAAAATTGGGAACAGAAGTCATGATCGATAAAACAGTGGCATGTACAGGATGTGGGGGGGGGGGGGGAGCATTGCCACTGCCCTTTCCAGAAAAAATGCCATTTTTGCAACAACAAAAAAATGCTCTATTTCGGTTTCTGAGCCGATAAACGCTGGTGCTGTAGCGAGAGAAAGGGCCTAGAGGCAAAAAAAAGGGCAAAAAGAAGGCCAGGAAAGGAGTAAAGAGGCGTATAAAAGGATAAAAAAAAAAGTGGGACAAGCTTAAAACGAAGAAGAAAAGACTAACGAGCACACAAAAAAAAAGGGTTCCGAGAAAAAAAACCTCAGCGTGCCCTTTTACTAAAGTCGCCCCTGCTGTCCTATCGGTGGTCTGTGCCCGCTACTGCGATATAACGTTTCTCTGAAGGGTGCGAATTTCGGAGGGTGAGGGATAATCGTCTAACTGGAAAATCGCATAATTGGAAGAACGTATAACGGAAAACAGTATAACGGAATATCATCTATAACAGGAAATTCGTATAATGGAAAAGCATCTAACTGGAAATTCGTACAATGGAAAATCGTCTAATATCCCTGCCTCGCTCGCGCTACCGCGCTCGCTGCGGCTAGAAACATCAGAAACCGCAGTTAGACGTTAATCCAGTTAGACGTTTATCCATTATACAATTATCCATTATACGATATTCCGTTTAGATGATTTTCCAGATTTTTTATTTATGCAGATTTTAGACAATTATCCCATTAGACGATTTTCCAGTTAGACGTTCGTCCGACGCCCCGAATTTCGTAGAGCGAATCGAAGAACCTCACAAAGTTGACCAACGTGTACCTTTGGAGAAACGGCGATGTAGGCGCAGTAGCACTCTCCGCTTTGACCAAAGAAGGAATAGTATAGAAAAGCACCTCTCTCGTTCTTCTTAGTGCTGGGTGTCGATGAGCCAAGGTGGCGTTTTATTAATGGCCTGCTGCACGAATACCCCCACCTCTCCCTCCCTCCCTCTTGATTCTTCCCCCTCCTTTTCATTTGGCGCCACCAGGGTGGGAAGGGCGCCCAAGCAAGTCTGCCACCTCTGACCCTCTGCAACGCCCTCTTCTGGCGCACTCACACCTCACGCCAGGTTTTTTGACGCCCGCCCTCCATTTTGCTTTAGCTTTTACTTTCATAAGCCAATTGATCTTTAAAGAATTTGTGGTGCAGTGTCCTCAAGTGCCCGTTTATTTTATTCCCCTCCTTCTCCCCCATCCAACCGCCCGCCTCACCTCCCTCGATTTTTTTCAGGGTATTGTTTTTTTTAACTTAACGCCACTAAAAAATAATTAAGTGGTTCTCGGGAGCGCACGCATGGGTTTTTTTCTAAACGCACGAAACGTTTTATGACATTGTCTAAAAAAAAAATTTCCATCGCGCATCAGCACTTTCACCAAACATTCCTGGAGCCGATGACCACGTCAGCTCTCTGCTCCATCCACATGATCGCCTCGAAACGAATCTAAGGGTCGTTCGGAGACATGTCACAACTAAAAACTTTGATCTAAAGAATGACTTTTACCAAATATGCAACTTTTGCACGCTTATCTTGGCATTAAAACATAAATATTGTACTCCACAACAAAATGTAAGCTACTGATTTCGTTTTGTTTGGTTAAAAAAAGAGCCATCGGCCGCTTCTAAAAAATCACGAATAACACGTAAAATAAAAACACCGCCCGCTCGCGTCTATTTTTTTTCCAGCACCACTCCCGAGAACCCACTTATACCACACGCCATGGCTGTTTGCTGTGACGTGCTAACACGTGACTGGGCTAGTCCAATCAGACGGCCAAACAGCCGTTGTTCTCGTTCGTCATTGGCTAACTCATGGTGACGTCACGGCAAACAGCCATTGCGCATGGTTTAATTAATTTTTAGCGGCCTAAGTTTGAAAAAAAGAGAAAGCATTAAGTTCAAATTACCCACCGTCTTTTCTGTAAAAATTGCATTTTTTTTTATTTTAGCGATTTAACTATTAGGGTTGAAAAGACTTGAAATCTGGATTCTTCTGACGTCCGTCAGTTCTGGGTTATACGCTTACTTCCGTCAAAAGATCCACACCGACTTTCCATGAGGGCGTTTGGTGTTTTAGTTATCATTATTTAAATCTTGATCACGTGAGAAGTGAAATTTGGTCCAAGGAAGGGCTGTGTGCCACTGATTCCTAGCCTGAAGTTAATTAAAAAGGCAATGGTTAAAAGCAATGTAAAAATTTAGAAAGGTCCCATTTCTTTAATCTTTGTCGGAACCCAGTCACAGGTGGCATTAACGAAAATCAAACAACCTGTTCCAAGCTGCCACCAGACGCTTAACGTAGAAAAACTTCCAGTAATCTAATCAGCTCTACAAATTAACAACTTAAAATTGTGGCCTCTTGTCGTATACAGATCTTTCACGAAGCGTGAAGAAGTTTGTTAAGTCAAAATTAACCTTGTTATGAATGATTAAAAAAGATTTTGTGAATTCTTGACGTACTACAAAGTCAAATGGGCTCGGGTTTGTACTCAGTAAATACAGATTAAATCCCTCGTTTTACTTTTCCCGTTGATATTTAAACCGAAATGTCAGACTGACTGCCTTTGAGTGGGTAATTGAAGCTTTGAAACCTTTGAACCTTTGAAACCAAAGGACAAAGCCAAGCTCTGGTAATCTGACATTGAAGTCCAAAAAACAATGGAAATAGTGTATGTATGCATGTAATTTTATTTTGTTTTCTTTGTATATTTGTGAGATTTGTGCTATGTTCAATGCACGTATTTAAATTCCGTTGTGCCTGCAACACGTTCAAAGGAAGCAGTCCCGGACTGGGTAGGGGGGCTGGAGGGCGACTGCCCGGTGGGCCAGCACCCCCTCTTTAAAAAAAAAATTTGAAATTTGTTCATTTCAATGTTCATGTGCTTAATGTTGTAATGATCGATTCAACAGAATTCTGTAAAGGGGGAGTGTGTGTGTATGTGTGTGTGGGGGGGGGGGGGGGGCAGCAAATTTATGAAAAAACTAATTCGGCGGGTTAATTTTTCTTTTCCATTTGGTGGGTCAAAATGGTAATTTGATGGGCCCGGTCACAAGAATTGAGCCAGTCCGGCCCTGAAATGAAGGGACGAATTGTACTAAAGTTGGTATACTTGGAAAGGTAGGCAGGGTGATGACATGATAAATAACGTTTACTACATTAGTATACGCATCACCCTTGTCATCATATTGCTGTAATCATCTTTGCTGGCGTAGGAATTTCACTTTGTTGAAAAGTTCGTGCAATGGGATTTTGAATTGCGCAACAAGGGCACATTTTCGTCGTAGTCCGCTGAATGGACCACTCGTCGTCATTTTTGGCTCCTGGAAAGGTGATGGAAATCCAGCAGCAACCTACAGGCACGCACAGGGATCTTCGTCAATTAAAGGGGATATTCGTCGTAAGTGAAGAACGGAGCAGGCCTACTGAGGAAAACCTGCCAAATCCGTTTCTAAAATTTTCGTTTGGTAATCAACTTTGTGTAAATGGCGAAACTGCTTACAAAATCTACTCCAGATGAATCAGAAAGGGACGAGTTACGGTCAACTTTACGAATTACCGTAGTATACGTCACAGCCTTTGGATTTGTTGCCTTTGGTGAGTTTATCGCAGTTTCTCGCAATGAGCACCTGGCAGTGCTCAACCTTGAAACGTACATTAAACAGGGCGAAAAGCCAAATGGGCTCGATAAGGTGTTAAATAAATACGGGTGCAAGCCTATTTACGTTGCATTTTGGACTATGTAAAACTGCATGAGCGGGGCGTTGAACTCAGAGTTGGATTGGGGTCGCATGTTTCGAGACGCAGTGGCCTAATGACCCAGTGACCCTGTCTAACCCAGTGACCAATCTGACCTAGTGATCCAGTGTGACCCAATGACCAGGTCTGACCAAGTGACCTAGTTTTATCCAGTGATCCGGTTTGACTCAGGGACGCAGTGACTTTCGATCCCGGTTATTTGAAAAAGTTAATAGAAGTTTATTTCGGTTACCGAAAAACTGTGAAAAGATGTTAATTGAAACAGTTGCTCTTACGACTCAACTGGGCATAGAATTGAGTTTTGATTTAAGATCACAATTGCTCAGCCGAGCGAGAGATGCTACAATACTTGAGTTTTCCATTCCATTGCGTTTAAAATTTAATCAAATTTAATTTAACTAGCTAAACGGGAATCCCAACTCTCCCGAACGGAGAGTTCCGTTTCCTTCAGCCAGTTGCTGAGTTGGGGGTTCCCCTTTGCAGCACACTAGGTCATACTGGGTCACATTGAGTCATTGGTCGTAGTGGACTACTAGGTCATGTCGGGTTACTGGGTCACTGGCTAAATTTATGTAATGACCCAGCGACCCAGTAAAAAAACGTGACCCACTTGAGCTAATGACCCAGTCCAACACTGAATTGAACCCACGACCTTTGAAACCAAAGGCCGAAGTCCAGCCGCTAAGCCATACTGACACGGCCATTCAGAAATCGTGAAATTACCTAGTTACGCTCCCCTCTCCCGATCCACGTCACGTCACACCAACCTTCGTCACTACAACGTCACACGTATTTCAGCACTTGTCACAGCAACGTTAAACGCCCACTTTACAAAGGTGATATTTTTGTAAATCTATAACTTTGAGTTGTAGGAAGTGTTACGTTCAAAAGACCTTGTAATATAAAAAAAACCATGTTTGATGCACTGCTACTATTTTATTTACATTATTAATTTTTAAAATCTGGCTTATAGATCTACACTTATAAACTAGCCAAGAAGACTATGCTGCTCTAATTCTGCTTCAAAATGCCGCAAGCCGCATATCTGTATCTTGTTTGGTCGAAAAGTTATCCTAGTAAGCTTCAAGAATTTTCAAACTCCAAATTTTAACTGATATTTAAGTTACTTTAGGCTAGTTTTAAAATGAAATTTAAAGATTAAAATTAAATTCAAAGCTTGCACAATAAATAATAAATGTAATTACAACTGTTTGCTGCTCAACAGTCTATTCTGTCACATATTTTCGTACTGGTTCAATTTTTTTATCCCCCCCCCCCCCACCAAACCCTCCAACTTTTGAAAAAGTGGGATATTTCATAGCATGATTTGTCGGGGCCGAAATAATCATGTTATGAAATACACGCACAACTTTTCCTAAAGTTGGGAAGGGGAATTGAAAAAAAAATTGGGGAACTCCTCAGAGACTAGGGGGGGGGGCGTAGATGGTCACCCTTGGTATCGGTATCGGCATGTATATTTTGGTTGCAGATGCCAACGCTTCACCGATAGCGATCCCGTTGTCACTATTGTACTGATTTCACACGTTATAATGTTTGGGTGCCAGGCCTGGCTGACCCGGGATGGCGGATTTCACACGTAATAATGTTTTCTGGGCCAACGCGAGCTGGCCAGGGCTGACGCGCGCCCGCCCGGCCCGCCTTTCCAGCCGAGGCCAGCCCTGGCTGGCCCTGGCCAGCGCGCCTTATTTTTAACGTGTGAAATTCGAAGCGAGCCCTCCCGCGCTCGTAGCTTTGCAGTGCAGCCCACTATATGTCAACAAACAAAAGAAAACGGGAAACACTAAAAAAAAGAAATAGTTATTTTCAATCGTAAATTAATTACTGATTATCACGCAGATTGAAAAACACGGAGAAAAGAAGGGATTGCTTATGAGCATAGAAGGTTCGTGTTGTATCACCCTGTTCAACTCTTTATCAGCGTTTGGTACAATAACTAGCAGTGTTTTTCTCTAAATGATGTAATTTTTCCAATTTTATTTTCTTTGTGCATATTTCGCGTCATTAAAAGGATTTGTGCAGGTATATACAAAGGAAAAACTGCAGCATAAGGAAACGTATACAACGATTAAAAATTACCGGTGGTTTTTTTTTATTACATTTTGAGAAAAATTAAATAAGTCATCTGAACTGAGAATAACCTACATCAAAGAGCCATGTTTCAGAGTGCGAAGTTATGTTGATTGAAATAATAAACTGTTTCAGAATGAAGACGTGACATTTATATACTAAAGAGAAAATAATTTGTCGAAATAAAGTGATACGAACCATATCCGTTTTTTTGTTCTGAAACGTTAAACTGCCCCAACCAAGGATTCGAACCGTCAATCTTGGAACTACAATCTTGGAACTACAATCACCAAGATTTAACTATTCGGAGAGTCGGTATTGGTATCCAAAGAGCAACGGAAATGGGTTTCACACCCGTATTGAAATAAAAACAATAGCCTACATTTAATAACGCAAGAAATAAAATCGAGAACCAACTGTTACATTATAGTATTTACCAAATTAACGGAAAGTGGTTTGGTGTCATGGAAAGGTGTTACCAATAACACAAAGTTAAAAAAAAAAATGGGTTTATAGCCTGCTGTTCGTGGTACAAGATCAAAGTACAAAAAAAAAAAACACTGACAAAAGACGAAAAAGTCTGAGGAAAAAAAGCCGGATTGGGGAGGGGGAGTTAAAAATACAAAAAAAAAATGGGGTTGGTGGGTAATTGGTTAGATTAATTGTATTGGCTCGAAATTCACCAGGCAAGGTAGGGAAACTACTTTTGTAACCTTTTTCCTTTGGCTTTTATTTCCCTTGGCCTTTTTTTCTCCCTGTATTCTGTTTGTTTTTCTTTTTTTAATTCTTGGCTATTATAATGAAACATTAATTAATGTAATGTAATGTCGCGCTTCTCCTGAAAACACGTAATATGAGAAGTGAAGCCGACTCACTGTTCTTATCCACCTTGCCGACAGACGGTGCTCCTATGCGAGCGCGGGTCGGCTCTCAAGCATTTATTACGTGTGAAATCAAAGCGCGTCCGAAGCTGGCATTGGGGCTGGTCAGGGCTGGCCCGGGCTGGCTCCAGCCCAGGGCTGACCCGCGACGAATTATTACGTGTGAAAACAGTATTGGTTGCCCTTGCGATTTTGTAGAGCTTTGTAGATGCAATTAAACGTTCAACCCCGTCGGTTCCTTTGTTTGCGGTAATTCCATTTATTGCCTTTCTTTCATCTAGTTCGTCGAAGTCGGTTCACAAAATCTATATGGCATGGGTTTCGCTATAATTCTTTCTCATCGTTGAAGTCAAAATGGCCCTCCTGAAGTCAAAATGGTCCATATATTACTTCACACGCTGGGGGTGGGTGCGTGGTTGAGTAATTGGCTTTCTATTTAAAAAGCCAATGGGCCCGAAATTGGTTAACGAAATACGGATGCAAACTTATTTACGTTGCCTTCAGAGGTCGTGGGTTCGATTCCCGGCTCAGGCAGTCTAATATATAAGTCCAAAAGGCACCGTAAATAGGTTTGCATCCGTATTTCGTTGAGTAATTGTGACACAGGGATGGCACAGAGGTGACACAGTAATTGTTTTACAAATGTGACGTCACAATCTTGCATCACATTATGGGTGTGCACATCACCTTAATATTTGGGTGTATTATTCAGAAAAACAAGAGTTCCTATATGCAATTCCATTTATATGCACAGAAAAACTCCCCATGGGTTTAAATCTTGGGAGTTTTTCTGTGTATGTAAATATATACATAGACTCTTAAAGACGTTTGAAAAAATACAATAAATTTAAGTATAAGCAAATGTAAAGTACACATTGAAATACTACATGGGGGGGTTGCTTGCAGAAGTGTGACGTAATTATTAGGAAGGCGCTTTAAATTTTGTGACATTTGTGACAAAGGGGTGTGGTGGGTGGTCAAAAAATGCAAAACTGATGTTTAATTGAGATTAAATGGGCCGCGGAATGCAATTTATGAGCAAATGCTTGGTGGCATGAATAGTAATAATTTAAATGTCATAAGGCTTGCTAATTGTCCCTTTGGAGATTTAGTACGTCAGTTGACGAAGTAAACTCTGTAATTAAAGTGTATAAGCCTACTATTAGTATAAAAAATTGCTGAATTAAAACAAAAAAGCCTATCGTAGAGTTAAACCTATTGTTTTCCGTCTAATGCGAATTCGGTTTGGCTTGCGGTCGCACACCCTGGGTTTCAGTTTGATTTATTCACGCCTCCCCCCCCCCCCCCGACACCTTTATCCTTCAGGTTGCAAAGACTCGTAAAGATTAAATTCATATATCTAATTCTATGCTGATAATCGACAAAGGTTCTATGGTGTAGGTTTCCATCTTGTACTTAATTCTTTCGCACAATTGTAACCAAAGGAACACACCACCAAACGGAAAGGAAAAAGAAAATACTAAAACTGGACACCGGATCGAAACCCACGGCTGATCAAGGCCTAAAAGTCGTCTGGGAAGGGGTGTGGGAAATCAATAAAGCTTTGTCGCATCATTAGACGACTTTAAAACTTTTCAAGTCTAGTATGTATCTTATTCGGTCGCGGGCTTCGATCCGACGTTCCCTTTGCCATGGCAGCCGACCACTCTGACCACTTGTCTGTGCTTGCCCACATTGTTTGGGGTCCCATCGCTTAGTTATTTTGCATTCTGCTTAGTGGCATCAGGGGGTAGTAACTCTTAGGTCCCCCGCGCACTGGGCAACCAAGTCGTGCGGCCAGTGGTCGTCGCGGCCAAAAAACACGGCGACGTGCCGCGCGGCCACGTCCGTTTTTCATTGATAATTCTCGATCACGTGGTGAAAATTGCACATGGAGCAAGTGTGGTCGCCCTGTGGTCGCCTGCACACCACCCGGGATCCCAGTGGCCGCTGCGACTGACTGCCCGCGGCGGCCAAATGTGCACTGCTACACTCCGTATGCATTCTCGTTGGCCGTAGCGGTCTGGTCGCGCGGCATGGTTGCTTAGTGCGCGGGGGCCCTTACAATAGCAGTGGTCGCAACGTAACGCAACAGAAGGGTTGCTAGCGCAAATAGCTCTCACTGCTTAACAAGGACCGCAGAAACACAGACAACATGGCGCTGGAAATCGTTGCTTAATCCGGCCCACATCAGAGATGAAACTGACCCATGAGTCGGTGGGTTAGTGGGTCAAATGGGTCACATTTTTATCGTGGGTCAAGTGGGTCATGGGTCGAGACCGTTTGCCCATCGACCAATCGAGAAGAGTACTCTTACGGTAATCAGTTGTCCTACTAGAACTCTTTAAACATTGTTCTTAGTCTTTCAAAAATAGTTTCCCCTAAAAGGCGAAAATCCCAAAATAAAGGTACGGTGTGTGTGT
>JAHWFP010001944.1:96401-115519 GCA_023313725.1 Lithobius niger | reverse complement strand
CAGAAATGCTTCTTTTGCATTTATGTTATTCTTAAAACAAAAGCTTTAATTTGAAGGTTTCCCAAAGGTTCTAGAAAAAGGTCGTCATAAAGACAATCTTGGGGAAAAGGTCTAGAAAGACGTTAAAAAAAAAACGGTTGGTGATAAATTATTACATAAATGATCCATGGAAGGATGAACAATCTTTTATGGGGGGCGGGGGGGGAGGCCTTTTATACACCTGTATTTATCACTAATTAACCCTTTTTTTTAACGTATTATACTGTATTATTTTTTCATAGCGTGGGATGGGTCACGGACGGTGGGTCACATTTTGTTCTTTATCGGATGGGTCAAGTGGGTCAGGGCTCGAGTGGGTCAGATGGGTCATGGGTCGGATAAAATGACCCACTTCCATCTCTGGCCCACATGGGAGTTCAAAGATGCCGGCAAATGAACATTGCGCTGTCGCAAACTGATAAAACAATTCGTGGTATTTTTACAAACCGCATATGAAAAATGTTAGCTAACGCAATGCATCTGCAAGAAATTCGCTCTCCCTCTTCTTGTTTGCCGGCCATTTTTAAACTTCGTCATCGTAACGTACGGTGGCTCGTTGCGGCATACAATAACTTTTTTCCACACACCCAACACTTACCATAAGTTTACCATATACCGTCCTAGGTTATACTGCAGCTTATCCGGTGTTGGAACGCCGCCGAAGTTCTGGTTTTATGAAAGTTTTGTGGATGTAGAAAAATAAAAGTTGTTGTTTGCCCCGATGAGCCACGGTCGTAACAACACACGTTTCTTCCCATTTACCCTCCAAACTCGTGCCCTAATAATATGAAATAAATAGACATAAATCGCTGGAAATAATATTAAGGAAAATTGGAAATTAGCCAACAGCGAAAATCGTACACTAGGAATAACGTAGTTCATCAAGCCACCTTTATGCACTTACGTTTCGTCGGAGTGGCATTAGACCCCTCAGCCGATCAATTTTAAGTTATTCGACTGGCTAATGAAAATATTCGGCCAATTTTCAGCTAGCTGATCTTAGCCAACTCTTTTTTCGGCCGCTATCGGCTTAAGACAATTTCGGTGGCTATTGGCTTAGCCTACACGAAATTTGGCATTTCCTACATTAAAATGAGAGAGAAATTAATATAAAATTTCTTTAAGCTAAAGTGTTTGTTACGCATGTAAGTTTTAGTTTTATGCCACATTAAGTCTTAAGTACGTAAACACAATTTTTAACACAACAAATGAAATATGCTGTAAATTATAGGTTATATTGGCAAAGGAAATAAATTCAAATGACACCATTAAAATGTAACGTTAAAATTAAACACATTTTTTTTAGCTATCTGAAAACTTGAGTTAACGTAATTACGTAATCTGCATCCTTAAAAACGTGCCATGTTCGTGTGCGCATAGCGACTCATCTTGAACTAAAGCACCTACAAAGATGAGACTAGTGCCTATATAAACGATAATTAAATTACGCTTCGGATTACCTGTTTTCCTTGCAGCAATTTGATTTTTGTGACCCTCAAATATGCGGAAATGCCTTGAATATTGCTCATGATGTCAAACTTCGATCAGGCAAACTATTCTGGCAAACTTGGTTGGTAAAAGAAAAACCTAAAAAGACGCTATGGCTAGCCTAACAAAAATGCGGCGAATATGCGGCTGACGTATTTCCGGCGGCGATTTCGGCTATCGGCGGCGGCTGAGGGGTCTAAGTGGCATGACACGGATTCGAACCAGATACCCAGTTCGCGCCCAGATCACTTGCATAGCGCTTTAATCGCCATGGCCACATGCAGTGGAGGATGTGGCCATAGCGATTATTGTGTGCGCGGCGTGTCTTGAGTCCTGGAAGTATTTTATGAGCGGCTACGTCTTCCTGGAGGCAGCAGCTTTAATCGACGGCCGCCATTGTTTTTGTAACCATTTTGGATATCCACAAGGCACTCTGCTACCAAAAACGTAGAATCGATCATCTTTCTTCGTTCTGCAGCGAACTCAAGATAGGCCGCGCACCTTTTAAGGCGCTATGCAAGTGAACTGGGGGCGAACTGGGTAGCTGGTTCGAATCCGGGTCATGCCACTCCGACGAAACGTAAGTGCATAAAGGTGGCTTACTGAACTACGTTATTTCTAGTGTACGATTTTCGTTGTTGGCTAGTTTCGAATTTTCCTAATAATATGACGCTTGCCGAGTGTTGCTTGCAATAGGAATATATGCTCCTCCCGTAACGAAGTGAGTATATTGCTCTGACCGGGCATGCTGTAAAAGTCGTCTGTTTGTGTAAAGGCCCTTGCGACTGGTTTAGTAGCTAAAATCAGTTCTGCTATGTTTACTACGTTTCGCAGGGCCTCTGACTTCCGTTTAGAAAAAATAAATAGAACCATTCAGTAGAGTGGACCAGGCTCCATGTCCTGTTGATAGAGCACACAAATTAATTGAAGAGGTGATGCTATAATACAACAAGCTAGAAGTCCAATGCTCCTTACCTTGGTCTATGTAGGTATAACTGCATTGATAGTTGAGTTGAGTTGAATGAATAGGAACACAACGATTATTAATGCCACCTCAACGGACTTCCAATTGCCACCACACAGTGACGCCTTTAGGCCTAAGCGCACTAAATACGTGCCTATAGGGCCCAGAGCTTTTAGGGACCCCAAAAAAACAATAAAAAAATATGATAGCCTAATGACTGTTGTCCAAAGATCTCCCTCGCTTCGCCTCAACCGAAAACAATCGTTTTTTGAATGCCTGGAGGGGCAAGAGGAGGGGGGGGGGGTTGCCTAAGTTGAATCACTTTTGTTATGTTACGCAATCAAAAGTTTCAAAAGACGATTACATAAAACATTAAAATGCTGGGTGCCACCAGCTAATTTTTTCTTCTATTACCTAACCGAAATATACATTACCTGCATTTTTACCATTCTTGCCTTCGAATGCTTTTTCTCTAGAGAAGAAACTTATAGGCCTATGCCTGCGGCTAGCTTGGTAGCCCAGTGTGCATGCATCAATCGCACTAGTATTCCTAAAAGCGCTGAGGTACGACCGTGCTTCATCTCTCGTTCCTCTCAAAGCGTCAGGTGGTGACTTAAAATGTGGGAGGCAGGGTGGGTTATAGGAAATATACATTTTCGGTTGGGCAATAGAAACAAAAATTAGCTGGTTACACCCAGCATTTTAATGTTTTGTGTAATCGTCCTTTGAAACTTTTGGTGGTGATATCCTCTACTATAAATCTACGAAACATAATAAAAAATTCTAAAGCATCAAAAGACAAAATGCCAAACTTCACAAGAAAATTGTGTTCCTAAAGTTCCATAACAATATTCTAAGAACAAAGAAAACATGCAACAACCGTTCACACACACGTTCTGTCCGAATAGACTAGAACTAAGCTAAACCACTGGGTAGTAAGGGTCTAACGCTTACCAGCCTCTTACTGACAAAATTTTACTCCTAGACCCGGACTGTCAAAGCTTGCCCGTGTTCCTTCTAGGTTTTGACTTTTGGACCCTTACTCTAAACATTTAACGTTCCGTTTTTGTTTATTAATATTTTTAACATTAAAGCAGACCTTGTCAAACTGGCAGTGGGCACAATCTGGCCAGGGTTACGAGCTGGCACCCCCAAAGTAACAACTTCCCACAGCAGAAACGTAGAAACGTCAAAAAGTTCTGTCCAAACGAAAAGGAGCTGAGAACTTACTCAGCAGGCTATAGTATAATAAAGATGAACTCTGCATGGTGCTTAAGGGGGTTGTATAACCTGGCTGGCAGCAACAATTGTCCCAGATGATGAAGCCCATCCACCTGAGTATTCATGTTGCACAGGTAATGAGACGTGAAGACTGAAGTACTCCTCCAAGATGCTTCAAGTATTTCAGAGACTGGTCTGTTACTGTGAAAGGCCCGGACGTACATACAGCTCGAAGTTCGTGGCCCGTGGTCCTAATATTGTTCACGGCACAGTTGATGTCCAAGTCTTCGTAGGTGCTAACGACGATGCTCTTGAATCATGAAGCAATCATCCTGGCTGAAGTCAATTCAAAGTCTCTAACGAAAGGAAGGAAAAGCTTCATCTTGCTCTTTCATATAGCGCACTGTTGTCAGTCCGTTGAATGTAGAAACGGCGGGCACGTATTGGGCAGAGGAAACGTTCTGGTTCATCACCGAGGATAGATGTAAGCGCCGAAATGATAATTGGAGTCGAAGGTTTACAAGGTCTTTGCCCGAAAGGAGTCTCTTGGTGTCGGTGAAACTGCTGTATGTTTCGGGGTGAAAGTGCAGTAGGAAGAATCAACTGAAAGAGCTTGTACTTTGCTGCATCGTAACTAGCTGCCAGGGTAACCAGAAACACCGTTTTTTGGGTAAGCACGTTGATGTGAGCACTTCCTAAAGGCTCGTAAGGGCCCTTCATAAGGCAGTATAGGACGACAGAAAGGTCCCAGTCATGGAAGATTCAGTGAGTTTGCTGGTCGCTCAATTTCAAAAGCCTAGACGATGAGCAGATGAGATGAGAAAACTCGAAGATGAAATACGAAAGTCACCAAAAAGGGCAGTTTTACCTGCAGCTTTGAAGACAGAGTTCAGAGAAGAACGCTAGACTAATATGGTGGAGGCTTTGAGGCCTACCTTAAAAAGGTCCGTGAAAAAGACTAGGAGTTCGTGCAGAGGGGATCGACAGGATTGACCCTCCATGGGTGATACCAACGAAACCAAGGTTGCCAGTGACTGTGGTAAATCCTGTTGGTCGAAGCTCGAATGGCCTTGCTTGCGATTAGAACGGCTTGTTACTCAAGAACTCGATCCTGCCTCCTGGATAAGTTGGACGATAGTAGCTAACCATGTAGTTTCAGGGAGGCGAGGGCGTGATGGAAACGCATTTCTCATTGTTGCCACAGGAGGTCTAGTACCTCAGGGAGCTTTCAGGAGTTGTCGGCGAGAATGCCAAAAGCTGAGGGAACCATGCTGCTGCTGGCCAATTCGGCGCTAGCAGCAGGAGAGAGCCCTGTGACGTCACGATCTTCAGTAGCACTTGGGGAAGAAGGCGAAACGGTGGAAAGAGGTAGATATGAAGGTGTTTCCAGAACAGAGTGAGCGTGTCTGCTGCCCAGGCTTGGTCGTCAGGGACTGGGCTCACGAAGTGGGGAAGTCTGGCATTGTGCCTCATGGCACACAGGTCGACGAAAGGGATGCCTCAGATGGTGAACAGCAACCTGCAAATGCGAGTTCATTTCCCTGTTGGCGGTCTGTGACGTGAAGAAAGTCCGCAATGACATTCCGATTCCCGGAAATGTGGAGTGGCAGGAGCATTGTCTCTAGACTGATGCAGAGGCAAAAGATCGCAGTCGTGACCTCATGAAGTTGTGAGACCTTGTTCCACCCTCCCTTCATAGGTAGGCGATATCGATGGTGTTGTTGGCGTGGATCTGAACTACTTTCCTTGAGACAAGGTACCGAAAGTGGTGAAGGGCCCTGAACACAGCTTTTAGTTTGAGAACGTTGAAGTGATCTTGATCGTGGGTGGCCACAACTTGTAGACCTGACAATGCCCGATGTGTGCTCCCCATCCTTCCAGGGAAGCATCAGTCACGAGCAGAAGGTCTGGAAGAGGATCTTGGCATTCTTTTATTGTGCCTTTCAAGAGGAGGATGTCTACCTCGGACGACAGGCAATCGGAGACCAGAGGTGCGAAGTCCCAAGCTGGAGGAGCGACGAGTGGTGGCAGTGAAGTGAAAATTGGACAAAAGTCGTGATGAACGATAGCCAGAACCTGTGGATAGGGCATCAACTCCTGCCAAGCTGTAAAGAAGACGCAAAGGCGACAGCCGACAGGAAGGGTCGAAAGATACTGGGTATCAAGGTTTATTGAAGGTTTACGTTGAGACCCTGGGGAGGAGTAGTGACTGTTGCAGTCAGGTGTGGCGCTACAGTGGACAGGCAAGATTTTGTAGCTATACGCGCCACAACGCGCCATAAATGCCTCTTTGTCGCCCTTCTCTTTACTAAGTTTTCAGACGCAAAATGACTTTCCTTTTCACCCTATTACCGCCACAGACTGCAGTCTCAAGTCAATATGCTGAATGGATCAGTCGGCATTAGGGTATTGTGGATTCACAATCCCCGTGCCTCGTACAAACCACACAATGTATATCTCATTCGGCTTGTTCACAAAGAGCGCTCGCGTGTAGTATTGTTGACTTCTAACATGGAGTGTGATGTGTATAAGTCCATGGTTCTAAGAATTAAGTGCACTAATGGAATTCGGCGTAGGATACGCGTAAAATAGTCCCAGAAATGCAACGCCAAATGACGCCAAGTACCAGAATAAAACAGCACAACAATGAAATGCCTCAACGCAACAGTGACAAAAAGCGAATCGATATGGGGTTTATTAAGGAACAAAATCCCCCATCGGATCATCTGTCGCCCTTCATCAAATACTTAGCCTATTACAAAAAGTGTATGACGAAAAAAGTAACACCAGTGAGAATATAAATAAACGCCCATTGCGGCATCCATCCACATAATAAGATTGTTGAACTCAAGACTATGAATATGAAGGGGAATATGAAGACTCGAGTTAGTAAGTATATCTTAACAATCATTTTAATCGCTTTTCATTCTTGGTACACGTGTTCGTGCACGTGTTATGTCTTATTTATTTATGTCTCGTGCCTCGTGTCGTGTTATGTCTTTACTACAACGGTGCTGAACAATTCTGGAACCACATGCACTGGATTTCAAACTTTCGTCGAAACCGTTGATTGTTGATGGTAAAATTAAAGAATCCGTGTTTCATCTAAACGTGTATAGTTTTAAATCAAACTAACCTACGTTGTTAATTTCGAGGCCCGCAGGCCCACGGCCTCGAAATTGGCAACTAGAAACGATAGAAGGGCTTATTGCAAACGATGCAACGATGCAACGATGCTTGAGCGTTCCAATTTTTAAAACGGTGCATCAAGTGATTTGAGTCACAGGATGCGCTGATTGAGTGAGCAAGGCGAACGAAAATCAGCGTTTGTCAGCGAGTGTGCACAAAATTTGGATTAAACAGACTTAATTCGGTGAAAGCCTTTGTTAGCCAATGCGCACAAAATTTGGATTGAAGAAACTAATTCGGTGAAACATGGACATACACACGAGCAACCAAACCGTGCCAGTGTAGCAAACGGTGCATCCAAGGCCAACCGTGCGTAGCACGGGCTTCCTCTAAGTATTATTTATTAGTGTTTGTTTATTTGGTGAAGTCCCGTTCGTCAAATCCAGTTTTGCCAAAAAGAAAGCAGATTTAAAGCTTTACCCTAAAGGGCAAATCCCTTTATTTCAACGTAATGGGGATTTCAAAGGCAAACATTTAACAGAGATAAGCAGTGGCAGAATAACAGCAATTGATTTATTTGCGTTTACATATTGTTTGAAATGCTGGGTCGTCACTATACTTCCGGGTTAACGTTGGAGCAACGAAAAGTTTATTAACCCTTGAATGCATGAATTATTTTCTGATACTTTTTTTTTAAGGATAGTTGGGTCAATTGGGGGATTCGAACCACCATTAGCAGGGTTTGGAGACGAGGACGCTGACCACTAGGCTGTTGCTGCTCGCTTTGCTCGGGGTCCCCGGGGACCCCTCACAAAGCTTGCAGTGCGAGTTGGGACTTAGTTTTTTCCCGTTTAGTCAGCTGTTACCTGCAGGTAACCGTATGCAACATGGGGTTAATGCCAAGTTCTCTTTTAATAATATTTAGCTCTCATGATGGTTACCCTTTCCCCAACGGCAATTTCCGTTTTGCAACTCTGTTTCGCAGAATCAGAATGTTCTTTAAAAATGTAACATTGCAGAAGTTAAAAATGCTTGCCGAATTGGAAGGAATTTGTGATTAGTTGCAGTTTCGGATGGAATATGCGTAGTCGGCGAGCACGGCAGCGCGAGCGAGGTTTAGGCCTACATAATTTGAAAAAAAATTATTCTGCCAAACGGGATTCTGTGAAACGGGTGTTTGTCTATAAATGTTTGACCATTAAACACGAATAATGTATTAAATTTCGTGTGCCTAAAATTTCATGAACTGTATTTGGCGAAATGGGATTTAGCGAAACGGGACGTGACCGTTTATTTACGAAAGTAGCCTAACTAAAACTGATCGGATTACCCTAAACTAAAATTATAAAAGCTATAAATGTCAGATTGCCTGAGACGAAAGGCGGAAGCCAAATCGCTCAGCCGTACTTGACGGCGTTTGAATTGCTGCCTACGGCCGTTTCCTTTAAAAGTCGGTCTCAAAGATCGTGGGTTCAGTTCCCCGCTCAGGTTATCTGACATTTAAGTCCAGAAGGTGACGCCTTACGCTAATTCCAACCAGAGGTGTGCGTAAAATAAACATCTGGTGGCGAACATAAGTTAATTTTTTTTTGCAGCTGAGGAGGAGGGGGAGAGGCCGAACGAAAAATAGAGTGGCGCCGCACAACGCGCCCGATTTGGGGTGTGTTGAAGAGGGTGTATATGCTTTTTTGGGAAGGAAGTGGCGTGAGGTATAATCTTTTTTTTTCCCCTTTCTTCCCGCCAAATTAATGTGGGCGAAATTTCTGCATGTCGGGTGGGGCGGGGGCGGGGGTCCGGTTATTATATTCTTTCGACTCAGGTGTTGATTTGGGGGCGGTCTCTCCACACCCTCTTCCTCTCTTAGACTTTCGGGCCTGCTAAGATGCACTTTTAGTGGCCGTATAGTATAGTTGCTATGAAATTTATGGCTTCACCAGCCGACTTTACGGACTGAAACCACGTTTAACATTTCAGTGAACAAAAATGCGGAAAAACAATCTTCTAACAACATTATTAGGGCGCTTCTGCAATTTTATCTGCAACCTGAGTGTGATTTGGATTCGTCGTCTACTGTGGGCGTTCGAGAGAGAGAAAAACAGCAAGTTTAAGTTTCTCAATGTCCTATTACAGTTTACATAAACAATAGACAATAGTTCAGAATGGAATTTTGATTGCGTTTTTGGCATTCTGAAATAGAAACTGAAATGCAATATCAATTCAAGAGCTATCTCGACCAGACCACCAGGAGTAAAATACTTGGTCGAATTGGGATTTGAAAGAAAGGGTCAAATTTTTGTTTTTCAGATGGAATTTTATTTTTTCGCTACACATTTATTTTAATTGTTTGTAAAACGGGTGCGCTTGTTAAAATGGTTTACGGAAAGACGGACCTAGCTCGTGAACGTTATGTCATTCGGCCTTGATCGAATTACGATTTTTTTGGGTGCATGGACTTACAACCAGGGCTCCTCAAAAGCTGACAGTCATAACGATGCCAGTCCGGGGGGGGGGGGGGGGGGGGGCAGGGCTCCAACTTACAGGGAACTTTTCCCTTTTTAGGGGAAAAACGTTCTTCAAGGGAGAAAATATATTAAACAGGAAAAAGGGAAAAATGGGGAAATTCTGTGTTTTATTCGCAAGTTGTCTCCAGTGACTGACGAGCTTCTCTCCATCCAGACCCACTTTCTCTTATCTTCCGTAACCCTTCTTCTACTTCAACAAACGCGTGTTGACATTTTAAACCCTTACCCAACTCCAGTTTACAACTTGGTTAGAGTTTATTTTGGTCTATTGCTGTCTTATTGAGGTTAAAATCACGAAAACTATGGCAGTACTAATTTTTACAGGTCCATCCACATCAATTTCTTCTAGTAAGAACGGTAGGAGGACTAGTTCTACTAAGATAAGTTGTCGTTTGAATTTTATTTTCAGTTTGCGTCAATAAGTCGCCACGGTCCTGTGCTATCAAAAAGGGTCCATCATTTTTATTTTTAAATTAGGAATGTTAAAAATCAGTGGTGTAATGTAAGGAAATTAAATAAGGAAGTAAAAAAGGGGATTTTTTTTTCGCACAGGAAAAAAAAAGGGAAATTTTGTCATTACTCGGGGAAATTCTGTAAGCGAGAAGTGGAAGCATAGAATAGGGCACACGGTCAACTGTTTCATGTGCAAGATGACCTCTGGTTCACGCCTGACTTCGGCCACCCCTGTCATTTTACGGAAGAGAAGCACCCTGTGATACCTCCATACCGTCATACGATTGATACCATTTCATATTTCTATTTTTTTTTTTAACTCGGACTCTTCCAGAACCCCCTCCCTGCCTCCCTTAAATCAACGATTGAGTCTGAAATGCATCAGCAGAACCACGTTGTTAATCCACAATTTTTCGTACCCACATACCTTAATCTAGAGGAATCCATAAGCAACCCAAAAATAGATTATTCCTAAGAATAGGCTATTGTTTATTGTGTAAAATGCTCTGAATGCCCCTTTATTTATGTAGGTCACAGTGCTAGGGCTATGGGCGTGAGAAAAATAGGTCATGGGGGGGGGGGGGGGGGGGGGGAGCAAAGTTAAATATGTCCTATACTGTGGTTAAATACACTGAACAGTGACCGCATTGGAGACGTCAGAAGTGCATCAATGACCCGATAGAGAAAATTAAGATAATACTTGAGGCATACTCTATTACTGTAAAATTACAGGGAAAGGGCAATGAACGTAATAAAAACTTTTGTGACGTGGGGAAATGGAAAGAAATTTTCCAATCGTTGCCAGTAAATGTGTTGTAAAGATCTGTGGTTGAATTCTAGCCAAATCCAACATGGCGGTTGTAGTACTAGGAACTCACCTTATTATATGGGATTTTACATTGCATTTTTTCATGTTTTTTGGAAGTAGGTGGAAGCTTTCTTAACTGTAGGTATTACTCATTAATCATTGTATTATGTGCATTTCTGTCGAGGTGACCAAGACAGAAAGAAATTTTGTCGAAAATTAAAATTGTGTTTTATTTGTGATGAACTTGTGGTCCACATTCGCTGTCAGTGGATTCTTACTGTTTGACTTGAATCTGGTAGATCGCAGTGAATTGGTTTACGATACTGAGCTGATTGTACATTTTTTGAATACGGACGATAATATAGTTTCTTTCTGTGTCCAATCTACGTCAGACTTTAGGGTTAACATTGGACACAGGTTTTCCAAGATTGATTATGACTCGTTGCGCGTCTATCTGCTAAGTGTTGACTGGGCGGCCCTTACTACCACCGGCTCTGGACAGTGATGAAACGTGGAATGCCTTACGTCGGCCGTCTCAACATTTAATTCCTATTACAAACGAAGCAGCACTAAAGATTCTTGGCTTTGGGCCATTTTAAGAGGCAGTCAGAAGAGAAGGGTGTGAAGTCATATTCCATCATTGACCAGTAGGGCTTCTACAGCAAGGTATTAACAAAGGTTGTTTATGCTAGTGTTAATGCTGTTCTTTGCAAACGTACAGTTTTTTTAAGTGCTCATTAACTACGTTGAATTAAAGACTTGGCAGGCCTCATTCCATCACACCTCTTAAGGTTAATGAATTGACTATCGATAATCGATATCCAATATCGATATCGTGTGAGGATATTGATAAAGCTAATGCCTTTGTTGAGGCATCCTCCAGAAATTTTGCTGTTGACAGTAAGATTCTTCCTTTCAACCCTAACGTGGTTTTTGATCCATGGCTCATGTGTAAAAACGTCACCATTACTCCAGAAAATGTCCTCACAGGCGTTCAGGTCGCTTAAGTACAGTGGTTGGTTCACATGGCTTTCTGCGATGTTTGGTAAGAAGAAGCCCAGATTATTAATGTTCCTCTCAGATTTTTTTTTTAATTTTAATTCACTTCAGGTAAGTTGCCCCGCCGCTGGAAATACGCAAGGATATGCCTGTATATTATAATTAGGGTGATGCAATTAGTCCCTTAAACTAACTTAGAGGCCTATCCCCTTAACCTCTTGGTAGGCCACAGAAAAAAATATACGGAATACTACGTTCGATTACTTCACTAGGTGTGGCCCATTGCCTGGTGAACAGTTTGGCTTTCTCCCAGGCAGGTCTACCGTCCTCCTGCTTTTTCACTGTAGGGATGATTGGTCCATCCACAGTTCTTGATCTTGGGGATTTCCCTTTATCATACTCATTGATTTTACCAAAGCTTTTGACTCTGTAGCCCATACGAATCTTTGTTACATACAAGTTAAAAAGCTGAGGGTTTCAGGGACGAATCTTGAATTGTATATCTCACTTTTTATTCGAACGTCAGCAGGTTTGCATTGGAACATGCTCCTCTTTGAGCAAACATGTTCTCAGTGGGATGCCTCAGGGGTCAGTGTTGGGTCCTCTTCTTTTCTGCCGTTATGGTTTGCATTGTAGTAGTGCTGAGGCTAACAACTATAAATTCTCTGACGCTGTTAAGCATGGAAAAGGTGTTGCTGACTATTGGGATTAGGAGGTTTGCCTCACCAGATGCTGAAATGGGCAGCCCTGAGGTGGCTGCCTATTTTTGCAGAGAAATGTTGTGCTCTTCATCTCAGACACAGCTACCCCAGTTATTCATACTCTTTTACCCCTTCCATACTGAGGGAAAAGTCCGGACCCGTCCTGGGCCCACCCCGGACCCGAGCCTGACTCTTCCATACTGGACTCCGACTCCGGTCCGCACCCGACCCCGACTTTCAAGTCCTGCTTGATATCGGGGACTTGATACGCCGACTCCGACCCAGTATGTCAATGTGGAAAGGGTCGGAATGCGGGTCCGCGCTTTAGGGAAACGTTTTGACTCTTGGAACGCTGATAAGCAATAGCGAGATATAGGGAAAACCGGAGGAGGGGACGGGAGAGGGACAAGAAAAGGAAAAGCGATAGCGCCGAAAATGTTAGCGAGAGAAATGTTAGCGAGAGAAATGTTAGCTGAAGTCCGGACCTTTGCCACGATCTAGGCTTCAGTGTGGAAAGGGGTAAAGAAGGAAGGGCGTCAGGTTTTGCCTGTGGGCACAAGTCGGGGCTCAGAAATCAAATGCGGTGTCCAGGGTCCAGTGTGGAAGCGATATTTCAGTCATAAGCTTCTTGCTGGAGTTTTGGGGTTTGGATTACAAGTGACCTCAAGATTCCTGTGTGACACGATTTTATTAAATTGTTATATCCTATCAAACGAAAACGCTAGGGCGTCATCAGTTACACTGTCAACAAAATGGAGCGAAGCGATTATTAAGCACACAATAAATTAATGTTACATAAATGTTTATTATTTATTTTTATTTTATTATAATTATTTATTATTTATTATTTATTTTTATTTTTATAATTTCATCACTATTATTATCATTATTATCACATAACCCCCCTCCCCCTTCCTTGCTAGTGACGAATAAGGGGTATTACACAAACAAAAAGAAAAAGGGTAAATACCACATGTGCAATTTAACTAATGAGTAATGAAGTCAAGGGAAGGAGCTATAAAAGCCAAGAAGAGGCGTATAGGAATGGGAGTTTCCTAATACCATAACAATTATTACAAACATGTTAAAATGTTGGCAACCTTAAACTCAACAAGTAATGTAAACTTACAAAAGGTACATCCACATTAAAAGGAAATTAGGTTAGAAATACGTTACGCCCAACGGACCGAATTAGGAACTAAAATATAGCAGTAAGTTAGTGTAATTCACGATTTAAGTGAGGCACGTAAATTCAAACAACTGATGAAACGCGCAAGTTTCTCGGGGGTGACGACACGTGTCAACAAGTCTCCGACCAAGTCAGCGCCAGGGCAAAACACAAGACCAAGGATGTGTTGTTGAACAACCAAGGATCGTAAGAACCATACCTTACGGGCATAATGCTTGGTCGGACGTGTGAGGCAAACCCCGTAGAAATTTGTCCCAACGTACGCCCAGACATATCGCACGTGACTATCTTGCGGGCGAGGATCGGTGAAGCTGAACGAGCCCCTTTAAAGATGGTGATTTGGGGCAGAGTGTGGAAGATTCCGGCTACTACTGATAGTGGGCAAGAGGGACGAAAAAGTCACACGCTTTGAGAGGTTCGTGCTGGTGAGGGTGTATAGGAACAACAGAAAAGGTACTCCTGCATAGGGTCGACAAACAAGTCTTTATTGCACTGCTGAATATGATCCACCTCGTTCTTGCATCAGAATTCCTTTCGTTCACTCGAAGCATCCGAAAATGAGTGGTGGAGAGGATATAACCTTTCAACACTCGACCAACGTTACTCACGTCTGCTGCATGATGGATTCGCATTGTTTACAGTGACGAACAGTATAGGGCTGGTGAAGTGTAAAAGGCTTCAGATTCCTAGGTTACTCTTAGGCCTACGCAATATGGCGGTTAGGCCTACAATCCAGATCGATGCCTGCCAGGTGATGAGTAACAGGTGAGTGACAGGTGATTGACAGGTGACGAGTGACAGGTGATGGATGGCAAGTGATTGACAGGTGAAATGTCTGTCCACAGGTGAAATGTCTGTACCCTGGGCGAATGTCGCCATTTTCCCCTACTCACTATCAATGTGCAAAATCTAAATTAACACAACGGGGCTGTTCCTGAAGACAGGTAAAATCCACAGGTTCAAAAGCATACACCGAATTGTAATTTTCAAGAGAGCTGAGTCTCTCTTGGTCACCTAAAAAAGGACAAACAACATTACAGTGATGGTAGCCTAAACGATTTCTCAGACATCTATCTTTTAAAACCTTAAAAGTAAACACAAATCCTTGTGATAGAGCAGCGTGGGACTTGCTCACAAACACTAATTGTTATTGGGTGATGCGATTACAAAGATTGCATTACAGTGTATTCATAAATGAAATGTACTCACTCAGCCTCGCTTCGCTCCAATAAACGTCAGAAACACTCTTTCCGTAGGATGGGATGTGACACGGGTTTGTTACATTCAGCCAAACTAGGAATTCATAAAGTCCATTAGGAAGGAGGAGTAACGAAGTTTAACTAATTCAATACAGCGTATGGCGGGGTTAGGTGATTATCTCATCGTAAAAAGTAAATTAAAAATTAAAATTCTATCAAACCAGCGTCAGAGCTTCTTAGATCAACTGAATTGCCGACTCGGCTATCTCGAATTAGAAATCACGTCTGTAGAAAATTCTTTATGAAGTGCTGTGGAGTAAATATTTTTTTTTCTGGGGGGGGGGGGGGATAGAATAACACATTTTACGCCCCATTCAGCTAGTAGTGTGCACACTAATGACTCGGAGGAGTTGGCTTCAGCCCGTAAATTTCCCCCTGCACACGCCACTTCCTGCCGTATGTAGACACACGCTAGTGTGAAGCCGCCACGTAGATGTTTAATTCACTACGTTTACATGAGCACTTCAAGGCGTTTCAGAGGGATGCGCATCGCGTCCGTGTCGCCTCCGTTGGTCTTGTAAACACCCGTTCGTGGCGCTTTGTCCGTTCGTGGCGCTTTCCTCCAATGCGCTTCACGGAGGTGGTTTCAGAATCCGTATCGCATCGTCTTTGTGCATGTAAACACTTGCAATCGCATTGAGCCGTTGGAAAACGCCTGGTAAAGATGGCGGACACAGTTACGGTGCCCACGTAATTTGTGTTGGTGCCAATCGAATTTTAGGTAAATAAATTGAAAACAAGTGTACATAAGTAGGAAGACCACTAAGTTTTGATTACATTTGGTTACTTGGGTCTAGTTTATTACATGCATGTGATAGAGCAGCGTGGGACTTGCTCACTGTTCTCCAAAGGGAGGGCAGGAAGGAAGGGTTTTCCGATCACACTGGGCGAATCGCATTCCTTAGCGGATTGGCCCTAATCGCGATCTTTCGTCTTGTAAACAGGTGCCGTTTTTTGATGCGCATTTCAAAGCGCATCGCTAGAATGCGCTTTCTTGTGGCCATGTAAACGTAGTGATTGTTGTCAGAGCTTCATTGTTGTCTTATGTAAAAAGGCAGCTCACTAGCAGACTGTGTCTTTTAACTGTAACGAGCTTATACCTGATTTTACCCTACTGGTGGAAATTCTCCATGCGGTAGAAAGAAATGTTTTAAAATCGTTGGAATCAGGTGTCTTGGGTCCAGTAACGAAGAAAACTTCAACATGAAACTGTGGGAACGTGTCCTTTATGGAGAAAAAGTACCCTCAATAACGTTGATTTGTGTTACTGGCTAGCTAAGGACAGGGCTCCGATGATAATTCTCGTAGGGTATAAAGACACGTCAACAGCTCGTTAGGGAAAGTGTAGCATATCTTAATTTTGGCACATAGGTAAAGATAAGTACGGGGAAGTGTCTTTTTCTAAAATGGGGTTGCAGCTAGAAACACGTGGCTCTGAAATGGCGCGTAAATGCAAAATTATTGTTGTAACCATTGTTTGTATTGTTATCCAACAGTCTATTACAACATGCTTAAGTGTTATACATGCATTGTTTCAACACCTAATTGTCAGAATACATTGTTGCTGCAAAAACAACAAATTCCACTAAGAGACTTGGAGTGTACCATTGCAAGAACAGATGGAAACAAAATGTAGATCGTGAGCACAGGGTCCAATCAAGTAGGAAAAAAACAATTCTATTCAAAGAAGTATGTCTTGTAATGTGCCGAGTTTGCTGGTTATGCTAGTGTGATGCAGCCAAGTATACGATCGGCCAAGTAGATGAGATTAATTGTGATTGAGCGATCAATTCTAGCTTCATTGCATGATTAATATTAACCTCAGGAGGGGCAACTGAAGGGGGATGCGCTGATTGAGTGAGCGAAGCGAACGAAAATAAGCGTTTGTTAGCCAGTGTGCTCAAAAATGGGACTGAACAAACTTAAGCATGTAAAGCATGGGCATACAATAAACCGAACCGTGTCAATTTGGCTAATGTAACGGCTTATTGGCAATGGCAAATGTGAAAACTGAATAAGAAAAATTATAGACGTAAAATTTCTCCAGACAAAAAAAGGTAGAAGTGGTGATTAGACCATGTGATCCTTTGTGCATTCACAGTACTATGAAAGTTGTGATATCCACCCAAAACCAAAACTAGTATAAGGGAAGCCGTCAAGTTTCCAAAAAGGGCCGGCCTTTGAAAGTAGTGATATCATTCAACCAGGGAAAGGCCGCCAAAGTTAATCCTATTAGCCAAGTTAATCACACCTACTAATACTTTGGACGTCACATGAAAACTTGAAGATTGCTACCGCTAGTAGCATGTTCTAGTTTTCATTAACTTTCGAACTATTAGTAGGTGTGATTAAGTTGGCTAATAGGATTAAACTTGGCGGCCTTTCCCTGGTTGAATGATATCACTACTTTCAAAGGCCGACCATTTTTTGGAAACTTGGCGGCTTCCCTTACACCAGTTATGGTTTTGGCTGGATATTAGTAACATATTCGCAAGACCCGTGCATGCTGTACGGTGGATTGAGTCTCCTGGTCCTCCGGTGTTTGGTCTTCTTAGAAAAGTAAATCGCGTTAGCAATATTTCATTGGTGGACTGATCCTTTAATTGTACGCGTCCACAACGCGATCTGGTGTGACCCTGACCCATCCTACTCCGTGCACAGACATATGAATATTGAATATCTCGTCTGATGTAAGTGTTAACGGGAGGGATTTACCCCCTCTTCGTCCCTCCCCTCCGCTTCCTAATTTTGCTCCCCTTGGCCTTTCCCCTTCACCTTGCTTCTCTTCGTCCTTCCTTCCCCTCCCCCTCATCTACCTTGCCACAACCCTCCCATATTTGTTCAATGAAACAGTGGTAATGGGACTTTTCTGCTTACATTTTGGAAATATTAACGAGACTGCTGTCTCTTCACCCCTCCCCCTCGTCCCTCCTATTCCCTTATTGTCCCCTCTCCCCTATTCCGTCCCTTTCCTTTGCCACTACCTTCTAATATTTGTTACCGGGACTTTTCTGCCGAGATTTTGAAAGTGTTAACGGGACTTCCCTCTATTTTACCCTCCTTACCCTCCACATCTTCCCTATCCCTCACCTCTTCTGCCATCTCTTCTCATCTCCCTCATCTCCGCTCCCTCCTCTCTCCCTTGCCACAACCCTCCCATTTTATACCTGTTTTTATTGAATGCTAAAAAACACTATCACTGAGAAAATTAGCATTCAGTGTGCAAGCAAGCCACTGCTGTAATAATTTAATCTCCGTGATTGTTTCCACCAACTTAGAAACAATTCACGTCGGTACCACGCACACCAAATTGTTGCAAGTGATTTTTCTTCATTTGCCAAGGTATCAGCGTACGCGTATGAAGTGATTGTTGCCGCCCATTTTAAAACAATTCAACTTCACTCTGCAAGTCAGCATCTACGAAATAAATGCACCTTCCAGGCCTATCAACTATCAGGCTGCCAATTTCGAGGCCCATTTGGGGCTTCGAAATAGCAACCTATCGTCGTTTTGTTTAAAATTGTCCGCTTTTACCTGAAACACGATTCGTTTATTTTTTAGCTCAACAACGAAAGTCCAAAAGTCAAAATCAATACCCCGCCGACAAGGCCACATTCACGCTACCATACCCAGTTTGCACGGTAGCAATGCTTCGCGTCTTGCATCGCTATCCAAGTTTAAAGCCATTTTTGCATGGGTTTTTACAATAATTGGTTTTCACTGTGCGACCATCTTTTGCCGGGCCGAGTATTATATTAGTAGATTTCTCACTATCTCACCCAACATATTTACTGGTATTGTTGTAACATCACAAGATTGGTGAGGAAGATACGTAGTTGGGAGGGAAAATAAGATATGCTGATGATGCTGTTGCTAGAAAACGTACGTAGATTATACGGATATTTGTTCGTTCCCTGGTTTTATATAAAATTATAAAACCAATAGACGGAACACAATGCGTATAAACTAGACAGTACAAACACCATGCTTAGAGCATCCACAATACAGGCCGTGCTATGCAGCAAGTCTCATACCCCAAACTTAAAAAAATAGGTTTACCATTGAAACTGGCGAGTGGTCACTGTGACAGGTCAGCTTGTTGACAAATTTTGAGAGTGGGTTTATATTGAATGAGTGACACAGAAAACCTTGTAACCTGGATTTATTGTTTTTGAAATCAGGTAGTATCACTGATAAGTTTTATGCAACCAATTAACCTTTACTGAACAAATATTTTTCTTGCTTTCCTTCATGCATGGGGAAAAAAAGGATTTGAAGAAAATAACGAATAAACAGATTTTTCCAATTACTTTTACGCCCCCTCGGTTCGTTATTGGGGGGGGGGG
>JAHWFP010001944.1:83794-96301 GCA_023313725.1 Lithobius niger | reverse complement strand
CCCCCCCCCCCCCCCCCGGTGTTACATATGACGGTCTAGACAGTTCCTGCATAACTGAGCGAAATCGAAATACATTACTGGGCAGCATGAAATGAAAACGTTTTTGACCCACCCCCGCCTCCTCCGACGACTGCCCATGCACACCCCCCACCACGTTCTCTCATTCTTGCCAAATTTCCCTCCATGTCGCCCTTCCCTGGTAACCCCTTTTCCATTCCGGACCCATTCCCCCCGCCCCCCCATTCCCCATTGTGTGATGTGAATATCCCCCCATCCCTGCTCCCTTCCTTTGAACCCCTGGTTTTTGTTTTTTTTAGGGAAGTAAATGTCTTTTTTCGATGGAGGCCGTTACTCAACCAACTTCTATGATTAACTTTAACTTTAACTTTATTTTAAAGATAGCCGCAGTGCCTGAGGCTGGGCGGCATACAGAAGACCAAGCATTCTATACACGGTAAATAGGATTCATTACATATAGGTGCAAATAATCAAAACGAACGACACTACAGATACACATGCACTAAAGAAAGGTTTATCGATAGTTAAAATTATCATGCAATATTGCTAGTATAGATAATCAACAAGTAAACATACGCTAAGGATAAGTATTTAATGATAATTATACATCATGCAAAAAATTTCTTTGCGAATATAGATCTTCAACAATGGAACCGGTGATGCAATAGAGTTAATAATATGCATAAATATTTTTCTATTATTCAACAAATTCGATGACAGTATCAAACAACGCAATAATGCAAAAGCATGAAAAGAAGCTCTAAGAAGCCGTTGCGTAATTTACATGATGCAAAAACAAAATGCATGCATTTTACAAAAATGGAACATGCACATACTCACTGAGTGGAACAAACCTTGAAATTTAACCTAACCTGCAATTTAATCCTAAATTTTGATTAGTATGCAGTTAGCAAGTTTGACATTGTCGGTCGCTCGACCTCTTTCATAATAGTGCATGATGAATTTGCTTGCCCAACCTAAGCGTATTATACAGTACAGTATATACAGATAGTTATAACTCTATGCTGAAGCCAGTAATTAGGCTAGTTGCAAGGTGCACTGGATGAACATGGAGGGGAAAAAGAAGGGCGTCTTACTGACGCCAATGCTATTAGAGCGGATTTCTTAGGCTTAAAACGCGTGATGTTTGTCAATTTGTTGGCAGTTGCTGAAATTTTTAGCATGTGGATTTTTTTCTTTTCCGATTTAAAAGTTGGAAAAATTTTACATACCACTCTTAGCAAATAAAATACCAAAAGAATTTTGGGAAATTAACAATATCGGACAAATAAAAAAATTGACAAAGCAATGCCTTCTTGAAAACAACTTTGCTTAAAGAAACAATTGTATTTTCCGTACAAATGATTTATTTTTCATCCAAAAATTACTGTATAGTTTTGTAAAAATCATGTATTAATATATATTTATTTTTGTGTTAAGTGTTTATGTAATAATACTATGTGTTAAAAAATGCCAACTACATACAAGCTCTTTTTGTGCTTAGCAGTGGCCTTGGAAATGTTCTTTTTGTAAAATAAAAAATAAATAAAAAAAAACCTCGCATCATAAGGGCTTGGAGAAAGCAACGCGTTTTAGGCCTAAGAAATCCACTCTCAAAGCACTGGCTTGACTAAAAGTGCCGTGGTTTTTACCTCCATTTTAATTTGGTGCCCCTTGTAGCTGCTACCTTTCCAGATGCTAGCTCGACGGCAATATGGCGTTGTTATCACTCGCTGCTCTATATTCTCCTGGACAAAACCACACAAGCGTTGCAAACGCCATTTTTCCACGCGATGCGTCAGAAACCGGAAGAGGGTATAGAGCAGTGACATAACGTAGTATTATTGTGTGTAACTCTATGGTGAAGCCAGTAACAGGGTTAGCTGCAAGGGGCACTGGAGGGCGAAAAGAAGGTCGTCTTACTGAAGTCAATGCTATTAGACTGGATTTCTTAAACCTATAACGCGCGATTTTTGTTGTTGGAGAAAACGACGTTTTTTTAAGCTTAAGAAATCCGCTCTCAAAGCGCTGTCTTGACTAGAAGTGCCGTTGTTTTCCCTTACATTTTAATCTAGTGCACCTTGTAGCTATCCCCTCTAGATGCTATCTCGTAGTCAATATGACGTCACTTGACGCTGGCCTATACCCTTAGTTTTAAATCAAACCGGATCAGAAAACAATCTAGTCTCCTTGTGGCCAGATAGCTACCCGAGTTCGGCTTCTCCCTTAAACACGTCCTCTACCCTGCAGTCATGTTATATATTTTTTTTTGCGTCTGTCTGTCCGTGGATGGAAAGCGAGATAGACAGACACAGGGTGTTGACAAGGGCATCTGAAACAATGGGTTTGAGGCGCCAGACGAGATTGGTGCATGACGTCAGACGCGACACGAATCGAATTGCACAGCCAACGGGCAACAAAAATTATAATTCGTTCCCATCGAAATAAAAACCTATTGATGTTAAATTACACATAAATTCAATGTGGCTAAAGAAAAGAAGGACAAAAAAAAAAAAAATAACTGCCCACCATTGCTACCTGCTATAAATAATCCATTGTTACCGATGAGTAAGCGAGAGTCCGACTGGAATCTTGGTGGACGAGGCAATTCCAGGGCGGCATTCCAGGCGTTCTCCCCAACATGCCAACGTCAAGGGAACGAATTAATGGGGCACGTGACATTGCTGACTCGGTAGCACTTCGGGTGATTGAGCCGAATTAAGGTGGTTGGAATGACGTATATTTTTCTTTACTCTCTGGTAGAAACCGTTTTGGCCACTATACCAAAAAGAGATGAAGAGTCCTTTACCATAACTTTTGTTTTTACGCTTCCAAAAGAATTGTATCTAGCAGTCGTGGCGCCCCTGGCTAAGCGAGGATTGGGTGCTCCCCCCACCCTCCCTCCTCCTCCTCCTCCCTCGCAACTCACCCTAAATTTTTTCAGAAAGCCGCCCCGACGCCTTTGATGTTGGCTTAACAGGTGTCATCGTCTACCAGACAGGTAGTACAAGACGAAAAACACATCAGTTTCAGGCTGCAATGAATTAAAATACAAATAGATGTCACCTTATCATGATACGTAGCCGACCAAATTTCCTGTACTTTTTCGTTAGTTGCCATGATCTCAAAGACCTCTGAGCCGCAGTGACATTATCCTTTGTGGTTATGCACAAAGCGTTGTTCGAAACTTCTTTTATGGCAGTAGGTTACACAGACTTTACTGTAACCAAACCGCCACGTGGCAGGAAAGTAAATAAGTAATCCTGGTAGACGTCATCCAGGACAATCCCTAGATGATGCTCTGGTTATCAGTACTATAATCATGGCCGTATCAATGTGGTATTATAATTATCACTGGCTGTACATGATGTACGCTGGTCTAGCGAAATACTACTCCGACCCCCCCCTCGCACTCCCCCCCCCACCCCATTGCGTGCTTTATGACGCTGCCTCGCTGGTGTTGGAGCTTAGCAGCCCCTTGCAGCTGGCATTGCCTACAGTACACCTAATTTTAGTCTTTTCGTTGACTGTCTTAATGATGAGTTTGTTCTGTGCATGTTGCGTTTGCTGAGTGCATGATGAATTTGCTGTACGCATCATCCCAACCTAAGCGTATTATACCCATAGATGTTTTGCTTACTATTTCACTTTAGCAGTACAGATCTAACGATTTTGCCTTTAATCTCAAAAAAAGAAATTGCAGGTATAGGGAGTTGTTAGTGCCCACACTGACCCGAAAAATGATTAAAATTTCGACACAGCATTTTTTTGCTTGGGGGGGGGGGGGAGGTTGGGGCAAAACTATTTGGGAACACAATTTGAGCTTGTAGCCAGTTGGATTTACAAGTTTGAGGGGAGGGCCGCGGCGAATACTTTTGGCACGATGTCCAATACATCCAATTTTATTAATTCCTGGTTATCTTATAGAAACCAGCGATATGAGATGAATCCACATCAGGGACGATTTGACCCGGGGCGGGATGGTGGGGGAGGGGGGTAGCTTCACACACTCCAAGTGCTTTTCATTGTGTGACATGTCAGCAAAATTAAATAATTATTTATTTTTACTAGCCGGAAAACTGACACCACCTTGCTAAAATGATAACGTTACAAATTCCCGAGCGAGGGTCCTTGTGGCGCCTGCAGTACGTACCCGGGGACGCTTGATTCCTCCTAATCCGACCCGATACCGAGAATACACACGAAATTTACAAATATTCGAAGATGAGACTCTTACGATACTCCAGTCCCTTCACATCGTCAATGGTGGCCCGCGCATAGTAGCCCCTCTTTATTTGTTGTTGCCCTTTCGGTAGATATAATTCTAAAGAGATTACATTTTAAAACAATGGTAAAAAACTATGAAGACAAAGCCATTAGAGGATTGCAATACTGAGTACAAGGTTCCAAACCCAGTATTAATATTACTAGCATTTCTAAAGACACCGATTTTTTATACTTCCGAAAGCAGAGGTCGAAAAACTCCAGCCCTTGTTTACACATTTCACTGAAAATATTGCTCTTTCCCTTTTTTTCCAATGATGTCTCCCCGCCCCACCCCGCCTTTTTTTTGAAAAGTCTGCCGGCAACTACGCACGTCGTACATTCTCCATTTTTATTTCCATTTGAGCGTAAGGATACTGCAATATTAGCGCATATCCAGAACTTTCTGGTTTTTGATGATTTTCGAAGATTCATACCTTTTCAGCAAATTTTCAAATATTCCATAGATTTCACACCAAATTACGATTTTCAAAGACATCATGGTCTGTATCGACCATTTAAGTGTCAAGGAGTTCTTGAAGTGGCGTTCAGACTGTTAATGCTATAATCAAAATCAGATTAATTCCAAATGCTGAAGACCTGATCCCGGAACATCCTGGCCAAACCTATATAACCTTCTACGGGGGATATACAATATGGTCGCCGCAAAGCAACCTTTGTTACGTTTTAAACGACATGAGAGGTATGTTCGGCGAGCCGGCCGGAAGTACTGTGTTTGGGAGTAGGTGAGGACATCTACTGGCAATTAATTATTGCCGCTTTTTCAAACAAAATTTAATTATACGTATTGAACAGTGGCATTTTATTAGCATAAAACTAATTCAGATTGTCTTTAAATTGTCACATTTCCTAGCACGAAAATTTTGATGTCAAATGCACTGGTTTTACTTACATGGTTTCCGGCTGCAACTAACGCCCTCGAGCGACAGCCAGCAGCGACAGGTTAAGCAGCTGCGAATCCGCGCTTTTAGCCGCCATATTGCGTAACCTAGACGTGCAGGCTATTCTGCTTACAAGGTACAGTCGGTTGTTCAGTAAACCACACCCCAAATTTACGACAAGTAGAGACCACTTCCTTACGAGGTTGTGGTTCAGCGTGCTAGCTCTAATAATTTCGATAACATTTCAAAGGTGCTTTGAGAGTCGAGTGGTCATTCAGAATGCGGGCCTTAGATTCAAGAATACTCATTTCAAGGCCCGGCCGATACCTATATTGGAATGGGTGTTGTTATCGGCTAGCGGTTTTGGTAAAATATCGGTTTTGGCAATGAGTACGCTAAAAAAAAAAAAAAAACAGCCGAATTTTGATGTTCCAATGTACTACTGGAAACAGTCTCTTTGATAGCTTTCAAATGGTGCTTATTTCAAACTTATAGGGCAGTGACACGACGTAGTATTATTGTGTATAACTCTATGGTGGAGCCAGTAACTGGGTTAGCTGCAAGGAGCACTGGAGGGAGAAAGGAAGGTCATCTTACAAAAGGCAATGCTATTAGACTGAATTTCTTAAGCCTATATAACGCATGATTTTTGTTGTTGGAGAAAACAACGTTCTTTTAAGCCAAAGAAATTCACTCTCAAAGCACTGTCTTGACTAGAAGTGCCGTTTTTTCCCTTACATTTTAATCTAGTGCACCTTGTAGCTATGCCCACCAAATTGTATCTCGTAGCCAAAATGACGTCACATGACGCTGCTCTATAGCCACAATCGTTCTTAAAGGCGGGTTGCCACCAAATGAAAGCTTCCAATATTCCAGGCCATCGCGCGATCGCGTTCTGTCTAGCGCTTGCTCGTAGCAAGCAAAGGAATGCGCAACACAATATCTGTTAACACAACAAACAAACCACGTGCCTTCTTAATTATTGAGTAAAACTTTGTTACGTCCTCGTGCACCTGGGAGCAAGCTATAAAATTTAACGACATTACTACCACTAGATGGTGGTAGAATATAAAGAATTTACCGTGGTGCCAACTAGTGGCAGTAATATCGTTAATCTCCACAGCTTGCCTCCAGGTGCACGTCGAGGACGTACCAAATTTTACTCAATAATTAAGGAGGCACGTGGCTTGTTTGAACTGTTAAAAGATATATCTTCGTGCATGCCTTTGTTTGCTGCGTGCACGCACTGGAGAGCACTAGATGGCGCTAGAGGCTGCAAACCTTTGTTTGGTGGCAACCCGCCTTTAAGTTATTTATACCATGCGCAATGGCTGTTTGCCGTGACGTCACCATGAGTTAGCCAATGACGAACGAGAACAACGGCTGTTTGGCCGCCTGATTGGATTAGCCCAGTCACGTGATATGCACGTCACAGCAAACAGCCATGGCGCGTGGTATAGTAAAAACCAAAAGCAGGTACCAAAAACTCATGTTATTGTAACAAGAATGATCCGCAATAACATAATGGTGAGTAATTTCTGAATATGGCAATATATACCATCCCTGACCTCTCCCGTCCCGTAGACAAAACTATTATCATGATTCCGGCAACTTCACCCCGCTTCATTTTCCAATGATTCAGGTCATTAACCAAATATCTGCGACAATTTAGGGCTTCAAATATTACAAGCATGGTCGTGAGTGGCATTCCACAAGGTCGTGAACGTCGAAAATTAAGGCCATTTTGCACGGTTTTACCGCCTTCCGACTCCTTGCCTTCTTTAGCAGCTTCTTCTCATTCCATCCCATAATTCAGATCACCAGCACGAGTCATCGAGATTCATCATAATTATTTACTCTTTCTTTTTTTTTTTTTTTTTTTTTTTTTTTTTTTGTTGATAGTTCAAGGCGCTCCGTTTGAAGTCCGGCCGGCCCCTCGAGTTGATCAGCAGCAGCCGATGACCACGGGAGGGAGAAAGAGGGGTGATGCCGTACCAGAACGGCGCTACGATCCGGCCCGAGAGGCGATGCCCCTGGCTCCTTCCGCTCAAACCGATCATTCCTTGCTCGTCGTTAAGACTCTCAACCCCTGCTCGTGAACCAGCAATGGCTGTGGTCTCCATCGTTGTGTGTGGTTTACCTCGCCGTCGTTGCATATGCTTACCATGTATAGTAAAACAACTATGCAAGCTCATGTTGCAACATCCGGAACTCAACTTTGGCAATCATCGCTCTGATGTTTCTCAAAAGGCCCATCGGAGAGCTTATCCGATCTTCAAGCACTTTAAGGCAAGCCCTGCATCAGCTTTAGTTCGTGCATTTAAAACGTTTGTCCGACAGACTTTAGAATATGGCTCAGAATTGTGGCACCCTTACCTGAAAAAGGATGTTATAGCAAAATTGAAGCAGTTCATCGCCGGTTCACCAAGAGGCTACGTGGAATGGGAGCCCTTACCTATACAAACAACGTCTTGAAGCCCTCAGCCAGCCTTGAAACGCTGGAGGAGCGACGTGTCAAAACTGACCCCAAAAAATGTTGTTATTTATAAACTGCTTGTTGGTCTCACTCACTCTTGTACTGATCCCTCATTTCTTCTTCTTAAAGAAGGCAGGCCTCTTCGTGGACACCCCCTCCAACTGAATTGGGACACACCGAAGAAAAACTGTCGACACCATTTCTTACTGGCATGGGTTGGCCGTATTTGGAACCAGCTTCCACCTGAAGTTGTCATGTCACCTTCCTTAAACTGTTTTAACAGACAACTTTGCTCCATGCAGCTGAGAAATTTTGCCGACCTCTATTTTATGTCTTGTGGTTTAATTTTGTGTTTTTAGTAGGTTTTTTTTAGTGCATTTTAGTGCATTGCTGTGCATTTGTTAGATTTTGTTTTAGGAAGATGTAAGTGGTGTTTCGTCCATTTCTTACCCTTTCCTTGTGGAATAAATTTCTTTATTGTTATTGAAAACCAGTTGCGGCCTTCCAAACGAAGCAAAAATTCATGCAACACTGCTTAGTTATCATCATGCCCAGCGTCATTCCGCTGCGTATAGAGCCAACCACCAGTATTAAAGACTGGCCTTGTGAGGATACTGGAGAATACCCCTTACCTTGTGATTTAAAGGCGCCTTTTCCACCTTTTCAACTCCTAGATGCAGCACCGTAGAATCTTCGAGCAATATAAAGAAATTAGCGGTAAATAAAAAATGGAAGATCGCTATTCGCAGCAGCGCCGCGATTTTCATAACTAAAACGAGATCACGTGACCCACATCAGCCTATTGTGTAAACTGAGAATCTGGAACGTGGATGCTGTGTTTAGAATAATGGCAACGTTATCGAAATAGTGAACAGGCGCCTTTAAAGAGGGGGGGGGGGGACTGCCATTAAATGACAGGCTGCAACATCTAAAGCCATTTACCGCTACCTGGTTCTGATTAGCCCTTACTTTAAACGAGCGAAGGACCACACAAATAAAATTCTTTTTATGAAACAAACAAGCCACTCACGTGCCTTCTTAATTATTGAGTGTAAAGTCAGGGAGCGCATGCGGTAAAGTTAAGCCTAACGACATCATGGGCACTTCTGCTCACCGTTTTTGAGCAGATTTTAACATGGGCAGCATTTAGTGACAGCAAGAATTTCTAGGGTTGGGGAGGAGAATTTGTGACTGAGACTCCTACTGAAGCGTCTTAGATTCATTCCTATTAGTTCCGTCTAAGTTTATGGAGGGCGCCATGTGTTTTATGTGAGAATTTCTACTCAGTTTTCAGCCGAAAACTAAACTAAACTAAACTAAACTAGCTTGTATTTAATTATTATTTAGTGTAGCTTAGTTGTAACTTTAGATTTGTGCCGAAAAATTACCAGATGGAACGTGTTGTGCCCTCTGAAAACTCGGACGGAACTAATAGGAATGAATGTAACACGTTTCAATAGGGACTGTTTAAGAGTTACAAATTCTCCTCCCCAACCCTACAAAATTCTTGGTGGCAGTGATATCCTTAACCTTGACCGCTTGCTCCCTGATGCACGTGGACGCACCATCTTTACACTCAATAATTGATGAGGCACGTGGCTTGTTAGATGTGTAAAAAAGAAATTTCTTTGAGCATTCCTTCGCTTGTGGAAATCAAGTGCTTACTTGCTTACTTTTATTGAGCCTAAGGATGTCTACATGCCATCTGCTCACACTAACTTACTTAACTAAAACCTACAACCTAACTTAGTCCCTAGAACCAAAAGCCACCCTCACTCACTCCCAACCACCGAGACACCCATATACAAGTCCCACAACAACAGATTACATGGGACTGCTTGCACTAAACAATGCTACATAGAACTAAACAATGGAATAGACGGCGCTAGATACTGTAGCCTGTCATTGCATTGAGTGAATTGCTTATTAATGGCTTAAAGCAAGAATTTATAGGGCTGGGGAGGAGAATTTGTGACCCATACTGCAACGTCATGGATACATTCGTATTAGTTCAGTCTTAGTTTATAGAGGGCGCCATGTGTTTTATGTGGGAATTTCTACTCATATTTTAGCCTAAAATTAAACTAAACTAAACGAAACTAGCTTGTATTTAATTATTATTTAGCCTAGCTCAGTTGTAAATTAGTTTACTTTAGATTTGGGCTGAAAAATTAGCAAACATTACCAGATGGAACCTGTGGCGCCCTCTGAAAACTCGGACTGAACTAATCCGGACGAATCTAACATGTTTCAATAGGGACCTTTTAAGAGTTGCAAATTCTCCTCCCTAACCCTATAAATTCTTGCTTAAAGTAAGCACAACCGTACCCCCCCCCTCCCCCCACCAATCAAACTGAATGGAATCTTACACAGGGTAAGGCAACTAAAATGTGACAAGCCAGTGAGTAGCTTCTACTATAGGATATGAAATGATGACAGGATGAGTCATTTACATATGAAACAATAAATGGTCTTCAAGGTTATCCACTTTCTAGTTATTAAAGGTACATTCCTTTATGTTCCTTTTTGTTCTACATTTCTGAGAAACCAAAACTCTTTAGATCTAAGTAATAGGGGACGTTACGTGTTAAGTGTGTTTCTAGTTATGTTCAGATTATGGCATTCGTATGCCAGTTAGGGGAGCGTAATTTTTAATTTCTCTAAACGGCATGATTTATTTAGTAGCGGAGTCACTAGCTTTGATCGCTCATTCCGCGTCGTCTTGGCCGCCCCCCCCCCCCCCCGGTCGTTCGGTCGGTAGATGGCATCGTATGTTCGCGCTGCTGGCCGTTGCGTTCCAGGCGCAGCTACTATCTCAGCGGGCCTTGACTGCTGCTGTTATAATTTGCCGTTCTATCGGTAGATGGCGGAGATGGCATCGTATGCAGCTGCTGCAGATGCATATTGCTGCTGCGCTGCCGATGACTGCGTTGCGGATCTTGTGTAATTATATATATAGATTGCGATTGGAGTGAAATGTGAAAGAATGAAATTTATTCCTGTACTGCACCTTCCTCCGACCCAAAAAAATTAGAAAAAAAAGTCAGTATTGGTCATGGAAACATGAAAAAATCAGGGAATTTTATCATGAGGTTTTGAACGCCAATGTATTCGATACGCACATAAAAAAAAAATCTGAATGTTTGAATTTTCAACGCAAACCATTAACAGACAGTTACATGCATCATCAGCACACAATATAATGCCTCGATAAAACGTTGAACATACTCCGGATTACCTCAAACTGCCTCGAGCGATGTTAAGTTAGAAATGTGGTGATCATTTGTGTAAAGATATACAAGGCAAGCAAAACGGGCAACTGGGTTGTGTTGCAAGCTGTTTAAAGTTTTTCCAATATAATGATTTGGGAGCATTTAGAAATTAGCTTCAAAACTCTCTCTTGATATGCTGCAATAGAGAACTACGTAATATATTTTTGTTTTGATGAAGGGAAAGACAACAGAAACATGAGAAAAATCTGGCAAACGGTAAACATTATGTAATGCCTTGCTGCGGCATTCTCGGTACTATTATTTTTTTTATCCTCCTCCTGTGCTCAACGAGGCGTGTCCCGCCCCCCCCCCCCCCCAGTGAAGAGGATAACACACATTACATTTCTAGAGGGAAGCAAATACGACGAGTGAACTGTAACACTAGTGGGGTGACCAATAGTTCGAGTTCTTAAAGTGGTGAAGGTGCGGAGGTTTCTCTTTAGGAGAAAATTCTGGTGAAGGTCATAAATTCCAGGCATTTTATGAATTTTGGCCCAGCGAATAACACAATCATATCCATCACAGTAAGCCACAGAAAAACGTAATGGTGTCCCACCCCTCCACCAATTCATCAATGCAACAAAAGAAGTGAAGATAGGTGCACTGTGATCACACCCCCAATCACTCCCCCCAACTCCCCATCAGCACAAAGCTGCAGGATCCCCAGTGCAAACCTAATTTCCAAAGTCACATAATGAAATTCACCCTACTCTTGTTTCCAGTTCATATAATAACACAGTTTACGTTTTTTTCTGAAATCTGTTGCATTGTTTTGTCTGTTTTACGAAGAATTTGTAATCAGTAGCAAGTGTGCTGCACCCAAACATCAACGGTCTTTACACACTTCACACTCAGTATTATTTTTTTTGAAAATCTGTCGCATTGATGTTTTTGTTTTTATTTTACAAAGAATTAATAATCAGCAGTGCCGCAACTAAACATCAACGAGCTTTACGCACTTCATACCTAGAATAGTTTTTTTTTCTGAAACATGTCACATTGGTATTTTTATTTTTTTTATGAGGAATTAGTCATCAGTAGGAAGTGCACCACAACTGAACATCAACGATCTTACACATTTCCCACCAAGTATCTTTTTTTTCCCCGAAATCTTTCACATTGGTTTTTGGGTTTTTGTTTGTTTTACAAAAGAATTAGTAATAAACAGCAGTTGCCCATAACTGAACATCAACGATCTTTACACACTTCATACCTAATATAATTTTTTATGAAATCTGTCGCATTGCTTTTGTTGTACGAATAATAGTACTAAGCAGCAAGACCACAACTGAACATTAATGATCTTTACACACTTCATACCTAGTACCATTTCTTTTCTAAAATCAATTGCGTTGTATTTGTTTGTTTTATGAAGATAAGTAATCATTAGCAAGTATGCTGCAACTGAACATCAACGATCTTACACATTTCCCACCAAGCATCTTTTTTTCTCCCTGAAATGTCTCGCATTGATTTTTGGGTTTTTGTTTGTTTTACAAAGAATTAGTAATAAACAGCAGGTGCCCATAACTGAACATCAACGATCTTTACACACTTCATACCCAATATCATTTTT
>JAHWFP010001944.1:48708-70787 GCA_023313725.1 Lithobius niger | reverse complement strand
GACAGATGGAACAGTACGCAATTTTGGCAATTTTCAGTTGTTCAAATGATCAGTCTTTTGTCTCAACACTCCGAAACGCATAAAGAACGATTGATTTAGTTTCACGAAAGGTTGCAGAATTTATTTGTTTATCCTTTGTTTGTTATCTTCGGTTTTACACAACTCACCACGAACCAGATGCTATAGTGTGCGGTGGGAAGAGACCCGTATTCCGAAAGCTGACTCAATACTTGGCCCCAAGTATACGACTCCACTGAGCAAGGATTGAAGTCAAGTATGGATTTCATATTCCCAACGATGACTCGTACTTGACTTGAGCAAGCGATCTGAAGTCATGCTCAGCTGAGCACGAGTTACAGAATAAATACCATTCCTAAGTTATTCAGAAATTTCCTATAAGCTTCCGTAGGAAAACTTATAACACGCACATTCTCGACAAAATACGGTGCTAACGCCATGTAAACACGCATACAAGTTGGAAATCAAGAACAGTATCCATTTGTAAACACATTGGTGTTAACGCTATTGGTTTTATGAAAATAATAACCAAAAGAGCAAGAATGGAACAGCGATACTGAAAGTGAAAGTATTACCGCCATCTGCTGACGAAATACGAAACTATGCAAACGCCAAAATCCGCTTGCTACGCGTACTTATTTGCGTAAACAACCTTATATAAATCTTGTAATTAAATATAAATGCCTTTACACTTAACTGAAAGTTGAAATATTACGTCTTAGGCTAGAAAATAATTTGACCTGCATTCATGTCTGCTTGTGGATTTTATCTAGAGTGTCTTTATTCAAAAATTTCCTTTTTTCGTTATAAAACCTACAAGCAAAACTCGATGATAAAAATATCGGTACTTAAACACACTCACAGGTATTTCTTTTAATTAAAATAAGTTCTTTATACATAAGAGGCATATAATTAAAAACCTACGAATTGAACAATTACGAAATTATGTGATTGGTGTCTGCCTACATGTTAGCTTTCCTGTAAGACTAAGTTCTACATTAGTTCAAACTTATGCAAATATTACAAACGCATTTTTTCCCCATTTCTTTCGTCGTATGAGGCGGTTTGGCACAGTCGCTGAAATCTACGTAAATTTTGAGAAAGCTATCTCGTGGGAGAGAGCGTTTCTTGTCCTTTATAAAGAAGAAACGCGAAAAAGAATTAACAGCAAGAAATATAACACTAGTGGTCGACCGAAACCAAGTTTTTCACTTTCGGCCGAAACCGAAACCACTACCGAAACCGGAGATTTGGTTTCGGCCGAAACCGAAATCGCTACCGAAACTGACAATTCAGTTTCGGCCAAAACCGAAACCACTACCGAAACCATTAAATCGGTTTCGGCCGAAACCGAAACCACTACCGAAACCGGAACCAAAACCTAACATTAATAATATCACTTTTAATAATTAGACAAAAAGTAAGGATAAAATCATTAAATCATGAGTGTATGGTTTTTCACAGACGTAGACTAGACTGGGAGGCAGAGGCCAGTTTACCTCTTTTCTGCCGCTAGGCTGAGTAAATCCACGCTTGCCCTTCACCCCTACACCTAAAAAAAACTTCAATCGTACGTAAATAATTCATGACTTTCGTTTGCATTTTATTTCTGCTTGCTAGCTTTTTTTTAAATTTTAAAACGAATAACTCGTGTCAATAAGGGAGATCCAGAGCACCAGAGAAGAGTTTCATTCAATGAGTAGCCTATAGGCTAAGCCTCGATTGAAAACGTAAATAACGGCAATTAAAGCGTAAATTCCCTGCAGTGCAACGATGCCATTATAAATATGATTAAATATGGATTGCAAAAAATGTATTTATTATTGATGGGATGGCTGAATAAAGCAGAATCTGGATGTCGGTGCCCCCGGGCCTAGTTAGACTACTGCCAGGAGGGGAATTGGTTTCGGTTTTACCGAAACTGCAGCATAGGATTCAACCGAAACCGAAACCATAACCGAAACTAGTTATTCGGTTTCGGCCGAAACCGAAACTGACCTATAATTTTTTGGCCGAAACCAGAACCGAAACCGAAATCAAAAATTTGACAGTTTCGGTGCCGAAACCGAAACCGAAACCGAAATTCGGTCGACCTCTATATAACACAAATACAGCTTACATTAAACCATTACAGAATTTGTGACTCTAAAAAGTCCCTGTTGACACGTGTTACATTCATTCCTATTAGTTCAGTCCGAGTTTTCAGAGGGCGCCACGCGTTCCATTTGGTAATTTTTGCTCATTTTTCAGCCAAAATCTAAAGTAAACTAAATCACAACTAAGCTAAACTAAATAATAATTAAATACAAGCTAGTTTCGTTTAGTTTACTTTAATTTTAGGCTAGAAACTGAGTAGAAATTCCCACATAAAACTCATGGCGCCCTTAATAAACTTAGACGGGACAATAGGAATGAATCTAAGACGCTTCAGTAGGAGTCTCGGTCACAAATTCTCCTCCATAACCCTATACACTCTTGATTGTATGTATAGAGTGCATCCATATGACGCGCGCCCGCGAGGGACGACGGTACGACAAACCCTTGTGCGTTCGAGAAGCATGGATGCAAGCTGGTCATTGGTCAGCGAACTAAAGGCTTCTCACATGCGACACGCAACCACTAATGCCATCTAGAACAACAACAAACCTCTGCGTTGGTAGCTAGATGTGTTTGCTTCACTCCAAAGCGTTTCATAACATTGGCCACGCACTTATAAAAGTGATACTCTGTATTACAGAATAAACTCTTGTGCAACACAGAATTCGTAAAGTAAATTAATTATGGTGGCAACAGGTTTCATCAAGTTCTGCGTAAAGAAGAGAAAAAGGAAAAAAAGAACACAGAAAAGGGAAAAAAAAGGAAAACAGTGAAGGAACAAAAATTCATAACTAACAGCACGTCTGTCATTAAAAAGCGCATAACGGCAGATCAAATCCTCCGTGTTAAAGCTTTAGCGCATGCGTCGTGTACGAGTCTTGGCATGTGTGGTCCCACACACAATGACTCCACACCCGGAGTTACACGATTGCTTGCGTCAAACGTTTTAGGATTACCGAAATTTCGATGTATATAGTAGCGCACCCCCCTCAGTCGGTGTTTCATATTTATCTGTTTAGGATAAATAAAAAAGTACGGTCAAAAAACACTATTGCAGCGCCATTTTTCGCATAATCGTGCCTGGACCTACGAAACGTGTTAACATGGAAGATTTGGTTTGCGGCTAAGCGCTTGTCTGTCATTAGGCTCTCTAGATGCTGAAATCAACAATAACAATGTCACGGTCAGCAAGGCCAACAATCCATCTGAATTTCACCCTTAGCTTTGACAACAGAACGTGATGTTGGTTTCAAGGTCCACTGTTACAACGTACCTCAACAAATGGGGCAGGTAACCCGGTTTGGCCCTTTATTTCAAATTTATGTTGCAGGTCGAGAAGGTATAAAATCGGACTGTCTCTGACGCACAGTGGATCCCCGCAATGTCATACAATTAAAATTGTGTGACTAAATAATTAAAGTGTGTTGTTGCATGAAATGTTGCATAAAATGTTGCTGGGATTCACTGTGGGTCAGAGGCAGTCCGACTTAAATTTATATATGTTGGAGTGCCGTTGTCTGATGTTAAACTTGAGTAAATAATAAACTATTGTCAAAACCTAGTATTTTACTCCCCCAGCTCCCTTCACGATCAATTAGAGAGTGACTCACTAAAACGGTGAGCGAACCTGTAATCTTCCGAGATCTGTACGAACGGGTAACGGAAAAGGTATACGTTATTTGGTAGGGATTTCTGGGAGTACCATTTACCGTATAACACTGGCGTCCGCGACACTATGACGTCACCACAGTTCAACAATGCTGACGTGTGTACATCTATAATACCAGGGCGCCTATCCAGCGATAATGAAGTGGATCAACGTGGACTAAACAATTCTTGGTTGAGACCCGAATTGATGTCCACAGCATACGTGATTTGATGTCTACGTGGATGCTTGCCAACCATTGTCGCCAGCCACGCGTTTTACGCCAAGCTGGAGGAACTTCACTTCGCCTTTGTCCCTCGCCCGGGACGGTTCCCCCATCATTTAATGCTTACTAGCTTAAGGTTTATTACACTAAGCCTAACCCTAGTTTAACCCTGTGGGTTCCACGTTCGAATCTGTTAACCAATCCGTTTTGTATGAGAGCTTCACTCTGTTGTATTTGTGTATCATGCTTTCAATGAATACAACTTAAGACATAACTTTTTCCTTCTGTTCATTCCTCATTAGTTAAGCAGCACACCTCTGAATTTATGGGCCTTATATTTTTTCCCTGCGTGTTACTCCAACAATATACAACCATTTTTGGATTCGGCTCCCTACAAGAAAACAAAACTGCGGGTTTAACAGTTTTAATACGCTGCCGCAGCCTACTAAATAAAATCGTCTAAAGGCAAGAACGAAAGGAATCACGCGACTAAATAAAACCTTTTCTTTAGCTATGGGACCGATGATTATTTATAGCCGGCGGAGGTGGGGAGAAATGGTGTGGGGGAGAGATACCAGAGCAAATGTAAACGTCACCACAAAATTTAGATACCCTCAGGAACCTGGAAAAAACCGTCATTCTTTCTTCCCCCCACCTCCACGCAATCCAAAAGTAATCTGACTCCCCCATCCCCAAACAAAAAACTTTTCTTATGCCTATACTAAAAGAACTTTTAAAGACTGTTAAAATATCCAGCATGCTTTTAAAAGATGTGTTCTCTAAACACCTTTTGTATCGAGATTCATTCATAGTAACATATGATGAACGTACAGACGAGGCTTGTGTGGTCGCACCCCTGCCACAGTAACCGAAGTAACAAAGCCAAGGAGTCAGAAGACAAGGCATTACTAGAATTAGTATTAAAAAACGCTTAAGCGTATAAAATACGGATGTAAGCCTTAAAAAACTAAAGCCCTAAAGGAACAGAATATTAGAAAAAGACATGTAAGCCATCAACGTCGCACTAATATGTGTAAAAGAATCTCCAGCGACCCAAAACAAGCTTCTTTTACACGTATTAGTATTTCTTGTTCAGAACACTGTAATCACCTTAAAAATAACTGGTATAAGAGTCTTTTCCATGGCTGATTCGTTTTATACTGCTAGGAGTGACTTTTGCACCCAATTTCATGTTTTTAGCTTGATCTATAAGAATTTGTTGCCCAAACCCCTGGGAGGCATCACGAGGAGGTTCAGGGGCGGGAGGGGGGGGGGCACTGATGGCACTTTAGGTATTTCATTGGAGTCCATGGCTGGTTCGCCTTTTACTGTTAAGAAAAACTTGTGTACCAAATTTATGTTTTCTGCAAATTGCTCTGCCGATGCGAATACTGCAGTAACATCAAAATCGTGTTCAAAAGGCCCTGATCGGTGTTAATACCTACATTTTGAGATGTAAAATTGAAAATTGGTTCATTGGTTCGATCTCTAGGTGAGAGCAAAAGTTCTAACCCATTTGGCTTTCCGTGTCAAGAATAATGTAGTTACATTAAAACAGCATGCGAAAGGCCCTGGGCCTTGTCCATACCTACGTTTTAAGCTATAGAACTTGAAAATCGGTTCTGTGGTTCGCTCTCCAGGCGAGGACAAAGAGTCCCAACAGCAACATTAATGATTTCTGCCCAGTGCTCTGCAGTAATAATTGCTCTGCCGACGATAATACTGCAGACACATCAAAATCGGGTTCAAAAGACCTGGTCGGTGTTAATACCTACATTTTAAGCAACATAAATTGACAATCGGTTCATTGGTTCGATCTCTAGGTGGGAGCAAAAGTTTTAGCCCATTTGGCTTTCCGTGTCAAGAATATTGTAATTACGTTAAAACAGCCTGCGAAAGGCCCTAAGCCTTGTCCATACCTATAGAACTTGAAAATCAGTTCTGTGGTTCGATCCCCAGGTGAGGACAAAGAGTCCCAACATTAATGATTTCTGCCCAGTGCTCTGCAATAATAATTGCTGTGCCGACAAGTATACTGCAGTCACACAAAATCTGGTTCAAAAGGCCCTGGTCGGTGTTAATACCTATATTTTAAGCTATACAAATTGAAAATCGGTTCATTGATTCGAGCTCTAGGTGAGAGCAAAAAGTTTTAGCCCATTTGGCTTTCTGTGTCAAAAATATTGTAGTTACGTTAAAATAGCCTGCGAAAGGCCCTAGGCCTTGTCCAGACCTACGTTTTAAGCTATAGAACTTGAAAATCGGTTCAGTGGTTCGGTCTCCAGGTGAGGGCAAAGAGTCCCAAGAACAAGAACAAGAACAACAACAACAACAACAAGAAATGGCCATGCTGTGGACGCCGAACGGTTTGATTGTTGTCATTAAAAATTGTAATGTGGTGAAATAGTTACGACGCGACCCCAAATACCGAATTTCGTTGGTCTATGTCTGGTCTATGTCAATTCTGGTCTATGTCAATTCTGGTCTATGTCAATTCTGGTCTATGTCAATTCTGGTCTATGTCAATTCTGGTCTATGTCAATTCGCGGTCCTTGATGTTTACTGAAAAAAAAACTATGCTCGCTAGTATTGGCACTAGCAACTTCATAAAACTTGTAAACACTTACATCGTGGTGGGGGTGAGGGGTCAGAAAGCTGAAGTGTTCTGGGAAATGTTTTATTGTGGAACGTATCAGTTTTCTGGCAAAAAAAGTGTTTACTCTAACCAATCAAGAATGAGCAGCGCTTTATTCTATCCTAATTGTTTAGTAATTTTTTATTGAGATCCCCAACCTTGACGATGCCTAAGAAATGGGCATCCTCCCCCCCCCCCTCCTCTCTCTCTCGAGTGGGCCAAAACAAATCCATGACCTCCACACCCTTCCCGGCGATACGTAATGTTCGAGCCTTAAGCACGTTTCCTTCGCACTGAAAGAAAAGGCTGTTTGGGGTAATATGCCGCTGTAGAAATTAATTTTAGTTATACTTTTAACCATAAAGCGGCACCGTATGGGCTACGCAGGTGAAGCATATTCGTGATCCGACCTCTGGCGAACCTGGCAGTTACCGTTAGAGTTTGGTTTTCGGAAATGGGATACTTTGCGTTGCCCATGAACGGGATCACGATTTATTATATATGACACCATTAGGCTGCGTTTAAAATTCTTTACTATATAAACGTGCGCTTCGTTTCCATCTCGCAATTTAGCGAAACAAGATATATGGCTCGCCATATAACGTCAAACTGCCGGTAGATGAGCGGGGTTGGGTCAGTGCAAATTGCGTAATTCTGACGTTGACTTTACACCATACTCGGGATTTCGCTAAATTCATCGATGGAAAGAAACACACGGTCACTGTGAGTGTTTACAAAGTTCTAACAAGACATGATCTAACGCGGAGCGTACTTTCGCATCAACAAACGACTTTTAGAGCAATCCCACCAAGCAGAATTTTAAAATTAAAGGTACACCCGGTCTGCCTTATAACATTCCGCGTGCCTTATAATAGCCACACGCTGATCGCCTTCCACGCGTATACCATCGCCAAGGGATAACTGAGGTAGTAACTGCGTTCCTCGCAGCTAAGAACGCATCTACTATCTCAGTTGGCATTGCGCGTAATAGACGAACCAGCATGAACGCATTAATTGTGTCGTCACAAACCGGAATGATTCTCGTATTTTAACATCACAATTTATAATTTTTTAGGCTAGTGTCTTACAATTTTGCTTCGGCCATCTATTGGAATAATTAATTTTAATTTTTACCGCATTTACCGCATTTTAATTTTTACCGCATTTTATAGTCTTTTAGATTTTTAATCTCACGGTAATTATTAGCAAATTAGTATAGGGTGTCCCACTTAAAAAAAAAAGATTTAAAAAAATCATATCTCCAAAACCATTGTAACTACATTTCTACAATAACAAGGTTGTAGCCAAGCCTTTAAAGTTTTTTTTTTTACATTCTTTCTGACAGTATGTTCCATGTGTCCGCCCAGCAATTGTATAACGCTTCGAAGACGAAGTATGAAATTTTACACAGCCCTTTTACAAACAGTGATGTCCACTTCATTCAGGACCGTGCGAATGCACTCCTGTAAAGTATCCAATGACGTCACTCGTTGTTAGAAAAAAACCTTATCCATCAAAAAGCCCCAGAGAAAGAAATCACATGGGTTAGGTCTGACGAGTGAGGTGGCCAATTATGGCCAACGTTGTGACTAACGATTGGAGAGCACCCTTTTCTTAAAGTTCGAAAACAAAACGTCAAGTGTGTCGTTGGCCGTGTGACAAGTTCCACCATCTTGCTGGAACCATTGCTTTCTCACAGGGAATCCTTATTCTCTCCAACTCGGGAAGAAACTGCCTTTGAACCATTTCACGGTTAGTGTAGACAAAAAAAGGCGCTCTCCAATCGTTAGTCGCAACGTCACAATGTTGGCCATGATTGGCCATCTCACTCGCCAGACCTAACCCATGTGATTTCTTTCTCTGGGGCTTTTTGAAGGATTAGGTTTTCCAACAACGAGTGACGTCATTGGATTCTTTACAGGATTGCATTCGTACAGTCCTGAATGAAGTGTTTGTAAAAGGGCTGTGTAAAATTTCACACTTCGTCTTCGAAGCGTTATACATTTTCTGAGCGGACACATGGAACATATTGTCAGAATGTAAAAAGAAAGAATGTAAAACAAACTTAAAATGCTTGGCTACAACCTTGTTATTGTAGAAATGTTTCAGTTATAATGGTTTTTGAGATATGATTTTTTTTAATCTTTTTTTTTAAGTGAGACACCCTGTACATGCACACACAGAGATGGTTATTGTAAGCGCGCAAAGGATCTATACTGCGGGACGCAGTAAATATAGTTAACAATTATTCAACAGAAAATCTCCTAGACGCCACATTTTAAAACGGATTTTTACCAAGGGATTGACTAGCGGTAAGGAAATAGACCTTTGGGGCCGTACTTGATGTGGAGGATCGAGAAAAATGCGCTGGGAGGAATGTCCTTTTAAGTCCGAACGCACACCAGAAACGTTGTGAGACATCATCGAGAAACCCCGTACAATGTGAGCAGGCACAGCCGAGTGGTTAGAGTGGTCGGCTGCCAACCAAGTGAACGCCGGATCGAATTCCTCGACCGCCTAAGGGAAGTTGAAAACAAAACAACAGTTAAAACGTCGTCTGATAAATAAATACAGATAACTACATATTTCCGCTGCCTTTTGGACGTAAATGCCATACTGCCTGAGCGGGAATTGAACCCTCCACCATTTCAGTCCAAAAGGCAACGTAAATAGGTTTGCACTTGTATTTATTTATCACTTATCGAGACCGATTTTTCTTTTCATCGTGTTTAAATCGTCTGATGCTAAAGAAAGGCTAAAGCGCCAAGCAAACTGGCTGCTTGCGGCTGCACGGCGATGCAAGATGGTGCACCAACAACGTAAAAATTGGTCCTTAAACGTAGCACCAACCGTACAATTGTAGCAATTGTCTTCTGTCTGGTTAGGGCCGCCTTAACAAGCGCAATTTCGTGCGAAGCGATACGTTACTACGTACCTACAAGGTCAAAATTGCTGCAATCGTACGATTGGTGTTGCGTTTAAGGAGCGATTTTGACGTCTTTGGTACATCATCTTGCGTCGCCGTCTTGCGTAGGGCTTAACTCAACATCACCTACAATCGTTGCTAGTTCTTTCGAATTAAATAGGAGTCTTGAGCTGAATCAATATTTGTATTATATTTTCTTCATAAGGTGAAAATAAGTTTTTATTTATTTCGTTTTCCGTGACGAGATGTTTGAGATGTATTTTATCTTCGCGGTTCCTTTGTGTTTACTATTACCTTGAGTTTAATATTACTTTGTCTATCGTTGTAAATTTAAAAAATAAAAAATCTTTCGTAATAAAAATGCCTAGGCGATGATTGGCTTAAATTTTCCACTTCCATCGGAAGTAAAACGAGCAATTTTGAGAAACTCCACACATAATTTACAACGAGCAAGAAAAACATGTCAAACAGCGAAATATCATACACTGGGAATACAGTAAGCCACTTTTATGAACTTCCGTTTCGTCAGAGTGTCGTTAACCTGTAATCGAACTGGCAACCCAATGCGTCCTCAGATCACTGACATAACGCCTTTAACGATACGCCCATTCCTCCACTGGCATGCCAGCAGAGGAGTGGGCATATGGATAAAGGCGCTATGACATTGATTCGGAGACGGACTGAGTTGCCAGTTCGAATCCGGGTTATACCACTCCGACGAAACGTAAGTCCATAAAGGCTTCCTACACTAAATTATATCTAGTGTACGATTTTCGTTGTTCGGCTTGTTTACCGCTTTCCTTTTTATAATTTACAGCGATTTGTCTGTAGTTATTTTAACTAAACCAGACTTGTCGAGGCTTATCGGAACGAGACGAGACAGGTAAAGTAGGTTAAGAGGTTGCTACTTAAAAGCAGCAATGTGCACAGACCCCCGAGAGAGAAGGGGAAACTTTTAGTAAAAGGGCAATATAAGTTTTAGTAGACATTTATCTGGGGACCTTTTTTGCTCTCTTTGTATCGGCAGACGTTGGCGTTTGAGCCACCGCCATCCCGTGCTGATGTGCTGGACGTTTGTGGGTAGACCCGGCGGTCGCCGATATTGATTAAAGACTAAGGTCATCGGGCCCCAGCACGCTGCCGGTATGGAGTGGTGGACTGTTCCTGGGCCCGTGGCGGATGTCCTTACAGAAGAGCTCACAAAAGTTCCAGTCTGGGGTCCAGACTATATTTATTTCGCATGTAAGTCGAGCGAGCTTTATATTGCAACTTCGACCGCAATAAATCCCATTGTAACTACATAACCAGTATCATATTTTTTCTAGCTAAGCTAAAACATCTGCCATCAATTACCACTGAATTCTCGTCATTACATCTTTTCTGTCTCTTCTTTAGCCTTTTTGCCATTTTCAGGCCTTTTTTTCCCCATTTTCAGGTTTTTTTTACGCCTTTAGGCCCTTCTCAGGGACACCCGCACTAGCAAATATCGGCATAAAAGGCAATTTTTTTTTACAAAAAAAAAAGCATTTTTTAAAAAGGGCGGGGGAAACTTCCTCCTCACCCCCCCCCCCCCCCCCACCCCCCCCCCCCCGCTCCTATCTGTGCACGGCAATGTTGAAATGTCAAGGTGCAACCTATGTTAGCCAAGTTTCGTTTCGTATCGTCTCGACCGTATTCCTAGACGTCTGCAGCTTTTTCTTCTTGTAGGGAAGAAGATTTCTTTACATTCACGTGAGGACGATACGTTTCAAGGTGGAGTGGATTGGTTGCATATAATAGTCAAGCGATCCAAACGAGCTTGTGATTTTGCCAAGTCGTTTAAACGCCTCGTTTATGATGTTCTAGGTGACGAGTGATTTTTCCGACTGTAAAAAACATTTTTGTTAACGTAAAACCGTAGACTTGCTTGCGTGGTGTGCGACGGGGAATTTTTTATAGCGTTAACGCTCCCATAAAGTTATTTAAGATAATTGTTTTGAGAGAGAAGGGGGGAGAGGGGGAGGAGCGATTTGACGTTACCGAGCAATGCAGCTACAACAGATTTTTTCTTTTCTTTTACGTAACCCCCCCCCCCCCCTTTCACCAATGAAAGACGTAAACGGATGTGCCAATAAACTCACACATACCATTCCAGACGTAAATGAAAACTGCCACCTGGAGAAGCGTGTTTACTCTCATTTCCGATCATAATACGCCGTAAATCTCAACACAAACTGACAGCAACGAACACCATTTCATTCTCGACAACACCTTCAAAAATTCCAATATTACTAGCAGCCGCACCCGGCTTCGCCCTGGGTTTCGTTTCGCCCGTGGTTGTTTCCCAGTTTCGGTCGGTGTTGCCTGAAAGTTGACTGCGACAGGCAATTTTTCGTCCTTTAGGATTCCTCTTTTCCACCCATCCTGTCCCTCTCCTTTCCCCTCCCTCATTATCTCCAACGAATAACATGCTATTGATCAAACTGTCCGGCTGCAACGTTAGGTACACTATGAAGATACCCACTCTCAACCCCCACATATTTTGTGAACCTTGTCAACAGCATAGTACACGAAAAGTAGTCTAGCAGTACACAATTCACAAAGAGGCTAAGCTGGTGTAAAGTGTATACTTTCTGTGTACCCGGGGTTTTGTTTCACCCCTGGTTGTTTCCCAGTTTTCGGTCGGTGTTGCCTGAATGTTGACTGCGACAGGCAATTTTTCTTCCTGTAATATTTCCGCTTTCCTTCCATTCACTCCCTTCCCTTTCCCCCATCGAAAAACATGCTATTTTGATCAAACTGTCCGGCTACAATATTAAGTACACGCTGAAGATACTCCCTCTCACCACCCATATATTTTGTGAACCTTGTCAACAACTTAGTACACAAAAAGTGTACTAGTAGTACACAATTCGCAAAGAGGCTGACCTGGTGTACACTTTCAGTTCTCAGTATCTACGGAGTGTCTACAGAGAATGTATGAGATTTCCTGATGAGAATATAGCCTCATAATTTTCTAACGGCAATTAACCAATCAGGAGCCACTAAACGGCATTCATCAGCTAATCACATCTATTTTATCCGATAAAATTGTTACCTTCGGCACTCCATGTTGTTTTTACGTTCGAATCAATGTTTTTCTGTCCACCATGAAACGCAACGACGACCGAACTCCATTTAATAGGCGTAGCAAATATTCTAAACAAATATAACGTATCAGAATCATTGCTCTTCACGTAAATTGCGATGCGGCTCCCCAGCAACACTCGACTATTCTTTGATTACCATGGCCAAGCCTTGCCAATTGCCATGGTGACAGACCATGGCCAACTGAGTAGACCATCATCTTTCCGCCAGAGCGTAAAAAAAAAAAAATTGTTCTGTTAATAGCCGCTAATAATCCAATAATGCAATGTGGAGGCGAAAGCAGCCGCAGCACGTACAATATTTAGTGCGGTTCGTGAATTATACCATGCGCAATGGCTGTTTGCCGTGACGTCACCATGAGTTAGCCAATGACGAACGAGAACAACGGCTGTTTGGCCGTCTGATTGGACTAGCCCAGTCACGTGATGAGCACGTCACAGCAAACAGTCATGGCGCGTCGTATAAATGTAAACTAGTTGTTTCTCGGCGTTACATACGCCGGTCTATCTGATTCCCGCTGATTCAACTCGGCTCTAATAGTAAGCATTATTAGTGGCTTACGGAGTGCTATTCGTAGCGTGATCCGTTTTTGCAAAACATCGGCCCGTTTCTCGGGCTCCAGTCTGAGGTGATCGTTCGTTCTTGGCTCGTTTGCTGAATCATTGTTAGAGGTGTTGTGTTTATTTTGAGTGGTAGGCTTGTTTTTATAGGAATGATTTGGTTGTAGTAGTAGGTGTTAGAGTAGTTGTTAGTTTTAAGTTTAGTGTCGAGCATGTGGAGTAGTGTCCTTTAGGCTCTCGTAAAGTGTTAAATAAATAAATAAATAAATAGTGTTTGTTTCTAATTGTTAGGGCGCATATCCGTTCTCATTGTCGGCCGCTCGCCCTTTTTCTTTGCTACCGTGGCAAGAATGAGCCCGCTCGCCCTCTTGCTGATTGTTGAAGCTTCGTTTGTTTAATCCTGATCCCTAACAATCCTTTTAGCTCTGCTCCTGAGCTAAGTCTGCTCCTAAGCGAAATATATATATATATATAGATAGTTGAAAATAAAGTATTAATGTTTAAAAAAAAACGCTTAGGCGTATAAAATATACATGTAAGCCTTACAAAAACTTAATGCTCTAAAGGAACAGATACAAGTAAAACACACGTAAGCCATCAGCACCGCACTGACCTGCAAAAGAATCTCCATGTCCCAAAAAAAGCTGAAGCTTCTTTTACACGTATTAGTACGCCACTGATGGCTTACGTGTCTTTTTTTTCTGTTCTTTTACAGCATTAAGCTTTTCTTAAGGTTTACATCCGTATTTTAATACGCTGAAATTTAATACGCTAATATCTGAATTTTTTTTCTTGGAAATATTTCAGGTAAATTCAATAACTAGAATTTTGGTACGAGATAATTGAGATGAACGCTTTTTGAGATAAGTCAATCACAGTAAAATAGCATTCAAATCGCCCTCATCTTTGTTCATACTGACGTTTTAAGGTATAAAATTCAAAATCGGCGCATTTGTTCAATCTCTAGATGACAGAAAAATTTTTCCAACAAGAAGACCAACAACAAGAGTATTCTAATCACATTAAAATATCATTCAATAGGTCCACGCCCTTGTCATTACCTACATTTTAAGCTATAAAAATTGAAAATTGGTTCATTGGTTCGATCCCTGGGGGAGAGCAAATTTTCCCCAACAAATAAGAATATTGTAGTCACACTAAAATAGCGGAAAAAGGCCCTAGCCATTGTTCATACCTACGTTTTAAGCTATAAAAGTTGAAAATCGGTCCAAGGTTCGATCTCTAGGAAAGAGCACAATTTTACCCAACAAGAAGAACAACACTAACATGGATATTCTAGTTACATTAAAATATCATTCAATAGTTCCACGTCCTTGTCAATACCTACATTTTAAGCAATAAAAATTGAAAATCGGTTCATCGCTTCGATCTCCAGGAGAGGACAAAGAGTGCCAACATCAACAACAACAAGAAATGGCCATGCTGTGGAGGCCAAACGGTTCGATTGTAATCACTGAACTTTAAATCAGTGAAATGCTATGACACGACCCCAAATACCGAATTTTCTTGGTTTATGTCAATACCGGGTTTGACGTGTAACATGGTTCATGCCGAGGTTTACATAAGGACCGCTGGTCCCTTGATAAATTACTGTTGTAAAACTTAGGAATGTTACGGATGATATTCTTTTTAGACGTAAGAAACAACATTTTCATTTAAAATAAAGCACGTATTTAATTTGGTTTAGGCGCCCTGACGGGTACACTAAAGTTACGCCTACAACAATCGTCTGCTTTTACGGTGAGTTACGGCAAATTTAATCTTTTATCACTTTATACTGCCCGACGGCCTGTATAGTGGACGGCTACTGTTCGGCAAAAAACTAAGTCCCAACGCGCAACGCGAGCGTTGTGAGGGTTCCCCAGAGACCCCGAGCAAAACGAGCAGCAACAGCCCAGTGGTCAGCGTCCTCGTCTCCAAACCAAGTGAATGCCGGTACGAATCCCGCGACCGACCCAACTATGGGACACTTACAAAAATGCATCCACTTTGACATGGGCATTAAAGGGTTAAAGGAGACATCAAACTCTTGTTTCACACACCTTTCGAGCGAAGTTTAAGTATGGGTAAATTTTCTCAACCGCTCGTTACATTCTCTATCGGGCAAGGTGGTCTGATGGTTAGCATGATCGTCTCAAGTGCCAGAGGTCCCGTGGTTCGAGTTTGACCTCAGCCACCCCAGGCATTTTCGGGAAGAGAAGGGCCCTGTGATGTCTCGTGCTCATGGCGATTGTAGCATGTTTTAAATAGACACAAATCGCTGTAAATAATATTAAGGAAAATTGGAAATTAGTCACCAGAGAAAATTATACCCTAGAAATAACGTAGTTCAGTAAGCCACCTTTATCCACTTACGTTTCGTCGAAGTGGCATGACCAAGATTCGGATTCGAACCAGCTACCCACTTCGCCCCAGTTCGCAATTAGCTGGTTTGAATCCGGGTCATGCCACTCCGACGAAACGTAAGTGCATAAAGGTGGCTTACTGAACTACGTTATTTCTAGTGTATAATTTTCGCTGGTGGCTTATTTCCGATTTTCCTTAATTGTGGCATGTAAAAGAACTATCTGAATTTCCGATGGGTTTTACCTAGCAAAATTGTCCCTTCTGGCGCCATGGTTGCGGCTGGGAGAGCGTCAAAAGCTAAACTTGTTACATTCTGAAGCTGATAAAACATCTCGCGCAAGCACTCGGTAGTTTTTTTCAGCTTCGGAATGCAACGCGTCGTTGAAAATTATCAGTACAAAACTACGTTCTTGTTATATTACTACTGATAAAACTTAATGAAACAAGAGGCAAGACCTGTGCTGAAAGCATACACCTCTTCATATACAGTGAACATTTACCTTTAAAAAAAAAAGAAATACCTCCACCCCCTACCACTCGTAAACAGGGGAATAATTACAACAAATTTACCTATAATAAGACCTAAAAAAATATGAGATTCTCTAAGAGCAGTTGCTCATAATCTTTTTGAAATTTAGACGACAATTCGTCACAAATGTAGAGAAATTCTTAGTCAAACGACCTACACTAAAAAAGTGTATACTATATTTACATTAAAAATTGTGCGGCCGAACCCTAGTATAAGTATCAAAACACCATCTGAAAGCGATTGGTTTTTCTCCACCCCACCCCCGCATCACCATTTTCCATCTCAAGGTAAATCACTCCACTTTCCTGAGCGGGCTGATCTTTTTAATTGCTTGTAATTGGACGTGTGCAGCCTGCAGAATTTTTTCCCCTACCGTTTGATAGAATGCCAATAAACGCACTTGGCGTAACAACATTCAACGATAAACAACCCAACACGTTTTACGACCCTAGTTTTACGGTGATTCGACAGCAAACGACATTTTACGGTAATATCTTTACAACATTTTAACACTTGATGGTGGCTCGTGGCGTAACCTGCATTTTTTTCTCTCTTTCGTTTGGCTCTGCGTGTATTTTACGGCCTGGCGTCACCATCGAACGATGTGATGGACAAAGGTGGGCTGGGGGTAGGGGTAGGCCTAGCCCACGGTTTGTAATTTTTTGGCCGAGTGCAAACCGTTGGCCTCCTGAGTGGTCAAGGCGCAGATTACTTGGCTAAGGGTCGCAACACGTATAGCATAATGGAGAATGGACGTATTCCGTGCAATTATTAGTTTTATTGGTTACTTTACCACATAAGTTTTCCAAATATTTTTTAAAAACTGTTGGAGTGCTCCGCTGCCCTAAAAACTACACGCTATTCAACCATTAGACACATAAGTGAAATAAAAACCATAGCCCAACTTTCAAAATTATTGTAAGAATAATATAGTGTACAATATAGGCTATACACACTCGCCTATTTTCGGGACTAAATTTTTCAAGGCGTCTCCTTTCCGGTCATCCTATTGATGATACATGCAACCACTTTCCAAGATTTCAAATTCATGATTTCAGGACTGGTATTTCATTTTTAGTTTTAAACGTCATATTCAGATTTTCAAGGAGTCGCACGAACCCTGGTTTTACTTAAGCTGTACAGGTCTGTACTATACCACGCGCCATGGCTGTTTGGTGTGACGTGCACGTCACGTGATTGGGCTAGTCCAATCAGATGGCCAAACAGCCGTTGTTCTCGTTCGTCATTGGCTAACTCATGGTGACGTCACGGCAAACAGCCATTGCGCATGGTATAAGCACACTATGGTTTTCACGACGTTTCAGTGATGTCGGTTATCCAAGTAGAATGCACCAAGCTGCCTTATCGTGTTCTAAAGTAAAAATAGTAAAAACATGTGAATAGAGTAGTAAGGTTTCACGTGGACTAAACAGTACAGGAACACTGCAGTATAAGAAACCTTACAGAAAAGATTATTTTTGTTCCTTTGCTGTTTTGACTTCGGATCAGTTATACCTTACCGTAAACATCACAAGAGTTCGTTTTTGTTTTCTAAATTAATAATCGTTCACTTAAAAGAAATTGAAAAAGAACACTTGAGCTTTCAGGAAAGTTACATCCGTGTTGTTTCATTGGTGAAGGAAAAACCGTTAATTGTGTTTGCTTCGTCTTCGCTCCAAGAAATTAATTAACGAGGTACAGGTGGTTATTTTACTCCCCCCCCCCCTCGCCCCCACACCATGAATTCCCTGCTACAATCGTTGTAATAAACTTACTGCATGCAATGACTATTCAGTGCTGCCGTGAAAAGAATTAACATGCTCGCCGTATACCATGGATATTGCTGCGTTTTGATTGCCTGTCATAATGACTGACGGCAGGTAGTGCTTAGCAGAATATTAGATTTCGTACCGCACGACAATTCGCTGAAAAGGATTGAGGAGGAGGAGGAGCAAGAGCAGCATAAGCTAAAAATGTAAAAATGTAACAATGCTTGTGCTAAATATGTCACAATGCTGCAAAAAGAAGGTTAGACGTACAAGATCACTTTGGACGTTAAATAAAAACTTGAACATTGCTGCCGAAAGTAGCAATGTTCTAGTTTTCATTTAACCTTCGGATTATGAAGCGGTGCGATTAACTTAGGAATGTTTTGGTGTTTTGATATCACTCCTTTGAAGGGCCGAACCATTCGGAACTTGGAGGTCCCTTTTACCAGTTTTGGTTTTTGATATGATTAGAGTTCACTCGAACAAGATGGTACGATGCTTCGGCGCGGGGAAAGTCACACTGTCATTGCATCTTGTTTCAGTTAATATTGTTGGCCAGTTAGAAATGTTGATCTGTTAGGATGTTCAGATGTTGAGGCGTTGTGATTAGGATGTAGGCTTAGCGTTAGCGAAAGCGCATAGCTATGGGCCACTTTATGCTCTGAATAAAATCTGTTATCTGTTGTCTGTTATTCCATTGTTGATAACCAAAATGAAACGATCCTAGTTTTCATTTGCATCTCTCCACGTTAAACCGCTGGGTGCTGATTCTAAAATGTTGAGCCCTTACAATTTGGGGGGGGGGGGGGCTATAAGATAGATGGACTTACTTAGCTGTTCTTGTTGCGGGCTTCGGGAAGCCAGTTGAATTGTTTTCAAATGTTATTCCGTAATTGTTTCCCAATGTCAAGACGTGACAGTGCTGCGAAATGACAGAGTGGTGCAAGAGAGACGCGAAAAAACAAAAGAGTGGGAAGCAGAACAGAACAACATCCCATTCAATGAATGACGAGGGAAATAAAGAAAATACCGTCACGTTGAAATTGTAAAATAAAACAATGAAGATGGCTAGCCCTTGAAATCCAAACAAATTCCGTACAAATCAAAACACTTTATTGTTGTTATTATCCTACGGAGCAAACTAATTTCCCCCCAAAAAAGAACTATATTACTAACAAAAACGTCAAGTGTGTCGTAAAAAAAGGGGTTATATGATTGAAGTTTCATTTTACTTGTTAAAATGAACACGGGTAAAAATTGGTGATTTTTAATTGAAATAATCAAATGTACAATTCAGAAAATAGGATCTGTTTAAATGCTGTTGTGCTTTACGTAACGTATATGATTGGTAAAGCACAACAGCACTTAAACTGATGCAATTTTCTGAATTGTACATTTGATTATTTCAATTAAAAATCCCCAATTTTTTATCCGTGTACATTTTAACAAGTAAAATGAAACTTCACTCATATAACCCCTTTTTTTTCGGCACACTTGACGTTTTTGTTTGTAATCCGTGTACCTTTTTTACGGCTATGGTGTCGCGCTATAAAGGTTTATGCATGCAGTCGATTGTTGCATGCACGAAGAATGCATCTGGAGTTTGCTGAGTGGCGTTGTTCCCTAAATACAATGGTTAAAGCAATGTAAATCAATTAAAATGAACCTGTAGGATCCCGTAACTCCGGAATGGATGGACCAATTGAAAAAGTGGTCCCTGTAAGGTTGAAGCCCAGGGAAATTTCTGGCTCAGAGCATGTTTCAGATTTTAGGTAGGTGCAGTAGTTTTTTTCTGAAACCGTGTCAGCCAAGAACAAGAACAAGTGAACAGTTTTCAAATTTACGTGTGGCTCCCTACGTTTACTCTTGCACGGAATTGCATAAAAGTTGGTGTAAAGTTTGGAAAAGTTGCCATCTACTATCTGGCCAAGTTTGGTCGAAATATATTGAATAGAAACGGAGAAGTTAATAGTTTTAGTTTTGCTAGAGAGAGGACTTCAATCATATATATACACGGCTATCGCCGTGTATGATATGCAAGCGAAGGAAAAATGCAAACAGTGGGACGTCAATCAGTTGTCAAGTGAACAAATTTGGCATCAAATGAAAGTCTACAGCATCTAGCACCATCGAGTCCTGTCTAGCACTAGATCACAGCAAGCAAAGAAATGCACAAAGCTACATCCTTTAACACAACAAACAAGCCACGTGCTTCCTTAATATTGAGTAAAAGTTTGGCACGTCCTCGTGTACCTGGGTGCAAGCTGTAAAGGTTGACGACATTACGGCAATTATATAGCGCCACGGTATTTTCTTCATGTTCTACCGTGGCGCCATCTAGTGACAACAATATCGTTAATTTTTACAGCTTGTTTCCAGGTGCACGAGGACGTGCCTAATGTTTACTCAACAATTAAGGAGGCATATTTGTTGTGTTAAAAGATATTTCTTTGTCCATTCCTTTGCTTGCCGCGAGCAAGAAATAGAGAGAGCTAGACAACGCTAGATGCTACAAATTTCATTTGGTGGCAACCGGCCTTTAATGACGGAGGAAGTGAAGATATAGAAATAGGGATTGACGGTGCACGAAGCACCCCCCCCCCCCCCAGAACCCCAAAGAAGTTAAGCAACCAGAGCGTCATAGCGTGATTTGAAAGCGTTGAGTGAAGGAGCGCAAACAACAGATTGAGGGAGGGAGTTCCAGGGTTGAACAACCCTTTCCGTGAAAAAGTGAAAGCGCAGTTTAGTCCGAGATACAGTGCCAGAAATACGGAGTGGGTGGCCACGAGTGAAGTTGATATTTGGAATGTGGGAAAGAAGAGGGTTCACATCAAGAAGATTGTGAATAAGTTGGTAGGTAAGTATCATGTCACCACGATGAAAACGATCATGAATGGAGGAAAGCCCAAGTTTACGTAGGCGATCGGAATAAGGTAAGGAACGAATATAGTGCCACCATTTGGTAAGGCGACGTTGTTAGTTTTCGACACGATTAAGTGAGTAAAGATTGTAGGGACGACAAAATTGGGAGCAGTAACCAAAAACAGGGAGGAGAAAGGTTTTATATAAAATAGCAAACAAGGCTGGAGAAACGTTTCAGTACAAAATGGGATTTACGAAAGACTTTGGAGATGACATTTTCAGTGTGAAGATTGAAATTTAGAGCGTTGAGAATGTGAAATAATCCAATGGAGACAGCTAGCTTTTGAAATCCAAACAAATCCCATACAAATCAAAATACTTTACTGTTATTATCCTACAACAGAAGCAAACGAATACGAAGATCAACTATACTGAATCGAGCTGGCGCACGTATGTTAAACCTAAACACATGGTAGTGTGTTGCCAATGAGTAATAGACATGGAACAAAAATGGACGAAGCATGGAATAAATACGTATTTCTAGGAGCCGATGAAGCGAGCCCCCTCCGGCATTTTTTCCTGGTATTTCTAATGCCCCTTTTCTTTTTACGAACAAAATCGGGTGAGAGTACTAGCGTACAGTCACGGACAATAAAATATGGACAGTGAAATTTGGGTTCATGGCTGGGCAGTCTTATTCATTAGTTTTGGCAGGAAGTCGCGCATTGAACATCTCTGCATATGTTTGCCTGCTAACACTGCACCGAAAATGAACCTAGCTTCATCCTTCAGTTGTTTGTAGAAACACCTGATTTAATTTTATTTTATCTTCATTTTTATTTCAATTTTAAAACACTTATCAGACGAATGAGTAAATCCCGCAATACGGATGCCCATTTAGTGAATTGGCTGTTTCTATGAGTCTTCCTTTCGTTTTAACTCGCTGAAAATTTTCCGTTTGTTCAATAAATCACGGTACAGCTGGAAAAAACTTTTGTCGACAACTTGTCATGGAAATACAATTTTGCATGAGAAAAGTATTGGTTGACAACTTGTCTGCTAGAGGTCGGAGGAAGGAGGGGGGGGGAAGGAAATGGGGGAAAACTGATTAATTGTTCATTGCTTATGTATAAAGCTGGGAAAAAATGGCTACAAAGCTAGGTTTTAAAGTGAAATGTTTAATGTAAAATCTTTCTTGAGAAAAATGTTGATGGACAACTTGTCAACCGAAGATCGTGGAGGAGGGGAAAGAGGTAAAAGGGAAATCATTAATTCGTCATTGCTCATGTTTAATACTGGAAAAATGTTGATGGACAACT
>JAHWFP010001944.1:32888-47919 GCA_023313725.1 Lithobius niger | reverse complement strand
TGGGGGGGGGGGGAGGATAAAGTTTATAGTAAAATCTCGCTTAAAGTAGTAATGTTTAAAGTAAAATCTTGCTTAAGGAATGTTAAAGGTAAAATCCTGCTGGTAATGTTGGTTGACAATTTGTCTACTGTGGGCGGAAAGGGAGATAGGGCGGGGGGGGGGGTTCAAGTGATTTATTCATCACCGTCACTGCACTTCTTTAAAGTAAAATCTTGACGGAAAACATGTTGTTGACATGTCTGGTTTGGTTGGTTTGACACTGACAGACATGCGTTCAATAAATAAAACAAAAATTCCTCACTAAAAATTTGAGCAGGAACCTGCATTTTTGCTAGTCGTTGTCTCACTGCCCTAAGGAGTTTGACTGCATTTTAAACGCCTTTGTATTCTATTGATGGCTACCAGTTACATGTGGACAGCTGAGCTGTAAAGGTTAACGATATTACTGCCACTAGGTGGCCGCACGGTAGAATATAAAGAAACACGCAGTGCTTTGACGCTACACATCTCTGTGTACCAGCAAACCCAACACACCCAGTTGTACGCAGTTTGTGTGGTAACAGTACACATGCTTTGTATAGAATAATGTGTTCAGTTGCTACACACTCTGTACTGCCAGTACACAACCCGTGTGTTGGCTGTGCTGGTACACACACACATGTGTAGTGTCAGAATCCGGCGTCTTCAGAGAGTAACGTGGCACCATCTAGTGGCAGTAATATCGTTAACTTTTACAGCTGGCTTCCAGGTGCGCGAGGAAGTACCAACATTTTACTAAATAATTATGGAGGCACGTGGCTTGTTTGTTGAGTTACAAGATGTTTCTTAGTGCATTCATTTGCTTGCTGCGAGCAAGCACGGAAGAGAACTATACCACACGCCATGGCTGTTTGCTGTGACGTGTATATCACGTGACTGGGCTAGTTCAATCAGACGGCCAAACAGCCGTTGTTCTCGTTCGTCATTGGCTAACTCATGGTGACGTCACGGCAAACAGCCATTGCGCATGGTTTAGATAGCGCCAGTGCTAGATGCCGCAGACTTTCATTTGGTGGTAACCCGCATTTAAAGGAGGATTGCCACCAAATGAGAGGCTGCATCACCTAGATCCATTTGCCGCTATCTAGTTCTGTCTAGCACTTACTTTCAACAAGCGAAGGAAACAAATAAACTTCTTTTTAAATGAAACAAACAAGCCACGTGACTCCTTAATTATTGAGTCTAAAGTTAGTGCGGCCACGTGCACCAGGGAGCACACCGCAAAGTTAAGCCTAACGACACCACGGGCGTCTTTTTCCAGCTAATCGAACGTTTTAAAATGAATGCAGATTTTGAACCACTGAGCGCCATCTATAGTGACAGTGATATCCTTACCCTTGACCCTTGCTCCATGGCGTACTTTACACTCAATAATTAAGGAGGCACGTGGCTTGTTTGTTGCGTAAAACAAAAATATCTTTGCGCGTTCCTTCGCATGTTGAAATCAAGTGCTACATAGAATTTAATTATGGTAGACGGCGCTAGATGCTGCATCCTGTCATTCGGTGAATCGGCACCTTTAAAGCTACATGAAAATGGATGCTCCTAAAATTCACAACCGTTTCTGAACACGGCACCAAGAAGGAACTCGTAGTGCCTCGCCATATTAATTCGTGACCAGCGCCACTAGCGGCAAAAGCAAAAGCTACGGCGTTGGATTTAGTTGGGAGAGTTGTTTCGTTTTCCTGTTGTTTCGTTTTCGTTGTCCTTTAAAAGATGTAGTAGACGTTTACAGGACGCTAAAGGAGTGTAAAATGAGTTTTATATCATTTTTTCCCGGCTGGATCAGCACTTTAGCCAAGGGGTCCGATAAGGGCAGAAATCTCGCACTCTCTCTGATTTCGGATTTGAAAACTTTGCGAAATCTGCAAATCCAAGTGAAATCTGCAAACCATTACAAATCTGCTAATCTTGCAAGTCATAGCAAATCAACACCAAATCTACAAATCTGCTTGAAATCTGCAAATCCAAGTGAAATTTTCAAATCCAACTGAAACCTGCATATCGTTGCAAATATGAAAATATCTCTATAAATCCTGCAAAATCAGTGCAAATCAACACGAAATCTGCAAATCGACTTGAAACTTCAGTAAAATCTACAAATCCACACAAATCGCTGCAAATCAGCAAATCTAAATGAAATCTACAAATCTGTAAATCGTCAACAAAACCGAAAATCCAAGCGAAATCTTGAAAATCCGAACAAATCTTGAAAATCTGTGCAAATTTTCCAAATCTATACAAATCTTACAATCCGTACAAATTTTGCAAATTTGCGCAAATCCCTGCAAATCTGTGCAATTCCCTGCAAATCTGCAAATCAATGCAAATCTGCAAATCCAATGCAAATCTACAAATCGATTGTAGTGATTTCGGATTTGCCCATCTCACTATTTCCGGGTTTGCGGGACCCCTCGACTTTAGCAGCGCCACCATCTTACCACCGTGCCACTAAATGACGTCATGCTGTCTTTCGTTCAGTATGTGATGTAAACTGAGCATATTCCCAGAGCACGTTTACGCAGCCGCGGATCGCAAGTCACACCTGAATTACGTTATGCGCGCGTACACGTGATTACTTGTTTTCTGTGATTGTAAAATGGCAAAATTCTTCAGGTACCAAGAAGTGGGAAGTCTAGTTTCTTCTGACGCCATAGTCTTTGTAGCTGTGAGATATGGCGGAAAGGATTAAACTGTAACACAATAAGTCAAACCGTAATAAGACGCTAAGTGAAATGGCAAATGTTATGTATCTGTATATGATTGGTGCAAATACGTATCATTATAAATTCATGATCCACCCAGCACGTGTCCGGGTTTAATAAACAACAACAAAAAGAAAAAAACACCACAAAGACAACGACATCATCATCACACCTGTTGTGGTGGGATACTGGAAATATTTATTAATGCAGTTAAAAGGGCTTACAACATAATACGCCTATTTTTACGAGGGAGGGGAGGTCGCGCCTGTTATAACCCTGTTGTTACACGCCAACGCTTAACATTTTTATAACGGTAATTCGCAAAACTCGACTCTTGTCTACACAAAGGCGTGTGTGTTTAATTCATTTTCGTAGAATCGATCGCCATGTACGAAATGGAATGGAAAGAAAGAGAGAACGAAAGAAAAAGAAGAGTGAAGTCAGATGGAGTGAATAACAGAACTCACCTGGTAGGTAAAGCTTAAAGTTGTCAGCCAGTGGTGTGGACAACTGGCCTGCCATATGGTTCAAATGAAAATGGACTTTGGGGGGAAATAAAGCAAAACGGTAAAATTATTGACGCCATTCTGGTTCAGTGTTTAATTTGATGATAAAGTGAATGCTCTGAGCTCGCTGATCAACGTATGAACGGCCAGATAAGTTAAGGTCGAAACACCGTTACATTTAAAGTGGCACTATCACCGATTAAAAGTAGGCAGAATGTGGCAACATTTAGCGCTATCTAGCACTATCTAGCACTTGACACCCTTTCATTTAACGAAAAAAAACAAGCCGCGACCTCCTTAATTAAGGAGTGAAAATTTGGTACGTCCTCGTGCGCCTGGGAGCAAGCGGTTAAGGTCAACAATATCGCCGCCGCTAGATGGCGCCATGGTATTTTCGTTCGCTTTTCATTCGGTGAGTAGTGCCACTTTAATCCTCGGCCCTTGGTTTCAAAGGTCGTGGGTTCGATTCCCCGCTCAGGCTGTCTGAGATGTAAGCCCAAAAGGCAACGTAAGCTAAAAGTAAATAGGTTTGCATCTGCATTTATTTAATTCTTGCTGAGCCTTCGGCCTTCCATCTTTAATAAATAATAAAGATATAAGTTTCGATATAACTGATAATGTGACACTTTTGAACAATATAGATATTAAAAAGTACAGTAGAGTAATTAACAGAGTGGGGTGGGGGGGGGGGGGGATTAGAAGAAAAAATGCCCCCCCCAATTTTTTTACGTGGTGTACCAAAATAAAAAAAAAAAAAATTCGCATTAGATAGCAGTTATATCACTATCGCGAAGGGACAACCCCCCCCCCCCCCCCTCTCCAACCCTCCAAGCTAATCCCACCAAGTATTAGTTCAACGGTTTGATAAAAAAAAAAAACTTCACCGTTGCTAATTTCAGCAGCAATGGTCAAGTTTGTCACTTAACGTCTGAAGTAATGGTCGTTGGAATTAGCTTGGTGGTTGTTCGTTGGCGGCGGTGATATCACTACTTTCTAGAGTGAACACTTTTGGGTCAGTTCACTTTTGGTTAGGCTTGGTACACCACGCAGAAAACTTGGTGGCGGTCATTTTTACTCTAGTGTAACCCCACCCCCCGACACCCACGACATTTAGAGCACGTTTACGCAACGACTCGCTTTTGCAATCTCGCAGATAGAAGCTAGAAATCATCTGAAATTCCAACATGGCGGCTGTTTTAGCTCTTCCAACTCGCAACAAAACGAGTCTATACTTGAGTTTAGAATCGATTGGGAAAATTGTTTCGTCAGGAGGAATTTTTTTATCTTACTGCCACGAATGGTAAGACTGCTAGCTTTTAAGCTTATTTTAGATTTTAGGCGTATTTGTCAACTAATAGAGGTAATACCTGTAGCTTTAATTTCGTAAGTAGCAGCTAACGGAGATTTGCATTGTATAGTAAGCTTATTCATTTTTTCAACACAATGCGCCTTCGGGGACACAGTTACAGTGTTACAACGTAACGCGCAATGTAGCGTATATAGATCAGTGGTAGTAGAGAATTGACGGGAAGAGGCACAATGGGGAGAAGCCAACAGTGACTCGTAAGCAACTTGGCGTTGCCGTTGTAACATGATTTTAGGCCTAATTTTCATTTTTAGGCCTCATTTTTTTTAATTGCAGTCTTAATTTCGTAAGTAGCAGATAGGCCTAATGGAGAATCTGGTTCGACGGTAAGCCCATTCATTCATGCAACAATGCAACGAGACTACTAATTTTTAAATGAAACTAAAATGATTTGTTTTTACAGCTGCGCGTTATCCTTAGAATTTCAATGCGACGATCAAATATTATTATGTAATTTAGCTACGTCGAAGAAGTCTGTTAGCTATGAGGAAGTAACGATGTTTTAAGTTGCCATGTTATTTACCTAACTTGTGACACTGAATCTAACGTTGTAAACCGTGGTAGTCAATATCTGGTACAGTTGCAAGCTGAAAAAGACGACGGACGGGCGGACAAAGTCGTTGCAATAGCTTCTCAGCCGGTACGGCCGTACAGAAGACTACAAAACCCGCTTTTTACGTACAATATTAAGTCATTAAAAGCTTAATGTAGTAACGTAAAAAGGATGTAACTGTAGTTATGATCATTTGTGACAACAGTCTATTACGCTAAAAAGGTGCAAGTGCCGTGGTGTCCAGGAAATAGCAGCCTTTTTGTGTGACAAATCTGCAGACCTAAGCAAGTTACATCCTTTTTGCCGCCTGCTAACTTCTGATTGGCTGGAGATACGATCTCAAAAATTTAGTGGCCAATAATTGGCTACAGAGAGAGTAATTTGAGCACTGTTATTCAAAAGCCACCTTGGTCACCCTTGTCGCCATTGTCCTCTTCCTCAGTATTCAATTCGCGTCTTCGATTGGAGGGTTAATATTTCTTAAAATTTGCCCTTCTTGAACATTGAAGATTCAAATCTGACAGTTGCTTTTTATTGTTTTCTCTTTGGAAAATAAAGCATATAAATCATACGGAAATAAATATTAATAATTTAGGTTATCAAATGTTGGATTATCTAGTAGTTTTTATTACCTTTAAATATATTAATTAATTCTGTTACATATTTACACTGATTATTTCAAACCAAAATGTGCAGAATCAGTATGAATAAAACACTAAGCGCAGGCGACAAATCAACACACTTATATTCCGGTATCAACGAGAAATTGAAGCATACCTTCTTCAGAGATAACAGGTTTTTATCTCTGAAGAAGGTATCGCTTCAATTTCTCGTTGATACCGAAATATAAGTGTGTTGATTTGTCGCCTGTGCTACTGGCTTAGTGTTTTATTCATGATTATTCCAATTTTGATCATCGGCACTACTGTATTGCGTAACTTTCGGATTAGTGGGGATGAGTGTGGTCAGTGGCGTGCACAGAGGGGAGAGGGGCAGAGGGGCATTGCCCCTTCCCTTTTGGGTAATAGTGTCTTTTTTTTGCCCTTTTTGAAAAAAAATATGCCCTATTTTACTTTTCTGCACCGAGAAATGTTGGCGGTACAGCCAGGAGAAAGGGCCTAGAGACCTAAAAAGGCCAAAAAGAAGGCCAAGAAAGGGGCAGAAAAGGGTAAAAGGAGACTAACAAGCTAAAAAAAAAATGGGAAAAAAAGGTCCCCATAAAAAAAAACCTCAGCGTGCCCTTTACTAATAATTGCCCCTGCCCTCTCGGAATTTTGTGCCTGCTACTGAGTGTGGTATATGATACCCACGCTCCCAGTACATAAGAGCAGCCACACGACAATTCTACCATCTGTCTGTCATCGACTTGTCTATAGTTGTGACGCTGTGATCATGTGACACTGTGGAAAAATACAGCATGCACCCATTTTGGATTGCCACTCTTTAGTTCTGAATCCCTGAGTGTTTGTCACTCTTTTCTACTCCCTAAGACACCTTATTAGTAATGTATGGCTCATGCATTACACCAACTTTTTTGTTTTGAAATTTGCGCCTTGCTTTGGTCCATACAAACAATTATTTGTCTCAAATAACGGTTACGGCGCTCCCATTACAATACCTTGAACTTGCGCGTGCTTTAATCATCGCAAAAGGAGTAAAAAAATAATAAATAAAACAACCACACAAAAAAAATCGCTTTCGCTAAAATAATGTTAACCTCAATGTCAAACAAAAAATAACTTTTAAACTGGCTGTTTGCGTCATTGTAATCGAAGGGCGTGAGAAGAAACATAACAAGGTTGGCCACTTGGTTCGCTCATCGACGCTCTGGGGAGTGAAATGTCAGTTGTTTTTGCTATGTCTGTCGCAACACAAGGGCGTCCCAACGTCGACTCACCTTCCAATTGCTTCCAGCTTCCTTTTTCCTCCTTCTCCAACATCTAAAAACGTTTATTGGGAGATGATGTCATTCAATAATTAATGAATCATGCTTTCCAGGCTGAAGTTATCAGTCTCAACTATCTCACGGATGGACCGTGGCGCCTGCTAGTGGTGAGCAAGGAGAAACAATATGACTGTCTGGAAAAGAAAGCCCCGAAACCAAATATGTGTTGAATGAGACGTTCTGAATTCCCCCAAATTAAAACAGCTAGAAGCAGTTTAGTTTGCAAGCAGTGGGAGCAAGAACAGAGAAAAAGTTCCATCACGAACGTTACAGTATTAAAGGCCCAGAACAACGTATGGCAGATTACAGAGCCCAACTCGGCAAATTTCTGTACTACGAAATGCGTCCACCGTGCAAGACATCACATCTGACTTGGCCTCAATCGGCGGGATGAAGTCATAGTGACATAACCGCTAAACGAAATAATGGCAAACCAAGACAAGACCAAAACATTTTTCCGATATAACAGCAAAACGTCACAAGAGCTAAATCCACGGTAGCGTCATAACAGCAAAATAACAGCACAGCTAACGTCAGTACAACAAAACGACGTAACAGCAAAACGTCATAACAGCAAGACGACAGTACAGCAAGAAGACAGCACAGCAAAACGGCACAACAGCAAAGCGTCATAACAGCAAAGCAACAGTTCAGCAAAATGTCACAACAGCGACACAACAGCAGAACGTCAAACGTCATAACAGCTAAACGACATAACAGCAACACGACATTACGGCAAAACGATATTACAGCTAAACGACATAACAGCAAAACGACATTACAGCAAAACGACATTGCAGCCGCAATGGAGCAAAACGACTTAACAGACCATAAAGCAATTATATTGTGGAAACATCATGTCCTTGTAGCAGGTCTTTAGCTACTGGGAGAGGGCGGGGGCAGTCCCTCCCACAAATTTTCGAAGGGGGGGGTGTAAAAATTATACTTGAACTAACGTAAAACCATAAGTCCGAGTCGACAAAAGACTTAGCAACTTGGGAAAACGAGAGGCGAGACGAAACTACGGTTAAAGACGGGTAAATGGCAAGTAAAAAAGTCCTCCGACTTTTCGGGAAAAAAAGAATTCAGTCGGAAATTTCAGCGTCGTACCCTTCTCAAATATTATATGTGTACTACACCCTTGTTGATGTTGAATAGAGTCTAGCCATCGGTCGAAATGAAGTGGGCATTCTTTACGCCTTGTTTCTCATGTACGCCTGGTCATAGTTAAGTGTAATGACTGAGCCAATGCCAGCTGTGGTAGAGGTTGTGCGTGCCATTACACCTAGCCGATCTTATAATAACTCATGCGTAATTGGAAGATTTTAAAGGAAATGAACAATTGGGGGGGGGGGGAATGAGGCTTAATGGCGCGTCGACAGCTTGGTCATTAGCGCCAACCTCAGTAACAGTGCAGTGGTCCGGGTTGCCACTGCACCACACATTACAGAGATATTATTCAAACCCCTAATCTAAATCTTGTCATACATCTGTACCTCCTGCAAAAATTGAAAAACACCGGACAGGAGGACAGACTTATCGCCCAATTGACGCACAATGTCATGCGGAAGATGGAAACGACGACGAAAACCACCAAGATGGCAACAATCAACAAGGAAGTGCCGGACCGTAAGTGGCCGCCGACTCCAATAACATTCAGGAGGGTCAACCCCCCGCAAAAGAAAACAGTGAGTAAGTCGAGTGTGACCAATGCGCAAACGGGCCAACACCACCTCCTCACGGCGACTGCGGCGACACGCCGAGTGCCATTCCTCAACAGTGCCTTTAATAGCTCGTAATTAAACAATTGGGCTGGTTTTTTTTTTTTTTAATTAGCGACTCCAGTCATTACACCACTTATGCATGCGTGTTAAGGATTAAACAGAACGGAATGCCAAATAGGCTTGAGAAGTGTTAAATACAAACCATTTAAGTTGCCTTTTGGACTTAATGTCACACTGCCTGAGCAATGAATTGAATCCACGACCTTTGAAACCAAAGGTCGAAGTCCTACTGCTAGGCCAAGCCGTGTCAGTGTGGCTTAGTATAGGACTTCGTCCTTTCGTTTCAAGGTCGTGGGTTCGATTTCCCGCTCAGGCAAGTCTGACATTTAGGTCCAAAAGGCAACGTTAAAAGGTTTGCGTCCTAATTTATTTAATGCATAACCGTATTACAAATTTTAGCGGCATAGCAATGACAGATTGCGTTTGCAGAAGGAAAGGAAATGGGGAAAGGTGAGAAAGTTGACTCTTATTGCGTGTCTCTCATTCATAGCCACTTTGTTGATTGTGCCGTTCAGCTTCTTTGCGAAAAAGTAAAATTCTGGAAAAAACATTCAATTAAATAAAAGCCAGAAATGTGTTTTAAAAAATTCTTGCGTGTAATCACGCCATCTTCTCTGAAGTTCTTCAGCCTTGTTCAAAGGAACAGTTGCCCTGTTGCCCTCCCGCTGTACTACGACCCCGTTTCTGTGGGTGACTGCAACTTCATAATTCAAACCAAAGGGTAATAACAGAGAGTAGAGGTGCCAAGAGTGTTCTTATGGCACGCCGTTTTATTTAAAAATAAGTGCTAGCCATAACGAAAATACAATTCCCGGTATCGAAATATCACTATTCCTGATATCGCAAATGCATTTTCCGATATCCAAAATTATATTTGCGATATTGGGAATTCATGAGTATTTTTGATATCCAGAATAGTATTTCCGATATCGAAAATTCAATTTTTGATATCGACAATTCTAATTCCAATATCAGAAATTAAACTTCATTTTCCGATATTGTAAATTGAATTGCAGATATCACAAATGCTATTTGCGATATCGGAAATTGAAGCAAATTCCCGATATCCACAATTAGAATTTTCGATATCGCAAATTCAATTTCCGAAATCGCAAATTCAATTTCTGATATCGAAAATTCGAATTTCCGATATCGGAAATAGAATTCCAGATATCTGAAATAGAATTCCCGATATCGGAAATGCCAACTTATTCCTGATATCAGAAATTGTAATTTCCGATATCGGAAATAGCATTTGCGATATCGAAAATAGAATTTCCGATATCGGATGTTCTAATTTGATTTTAGTTATCGGGAATTCGATTTTCGAGATTGGAAACTATAATTTCTGATATCACAAATTTAATTCCGATATCGCAAATTAAATTCCGATATCGGAAAAAGAATTCCCGATATCGGAAATAGAAATTCCGATATCGGGAATTGTACTTTCGTTATTGCTAGCACTTATTTTTAAATAAAACGGCGTGCCATATGTTCTGCATTGTGATTGGCTGCTTGTCTGGAAATTACAGAACCCCGCATTGCTAATTCCCTCTTAGCTGCTAGGTGGTTTTGTGACTCCATGGCCTACAGGGAAAACAACCATTTTTTTTTACGTCAACGGAGCAAATTTAGTTTCAACTCGTCCGTAATGAAAAAAAGGCCAATGAGGTCCCCGAAAGTGGGTTCTCAGGTGATATTGCTGACCAAAATGTGCTTTGACTTATAGCAACGACCGGACTGTGTCTGTTTAAGCTTCGTAGTGTTACTCCACCGACCCTGGCCGTAATTTCTTCGTGTGGCTATCATCATTGACTATAGCCTCATAGATCATCAAACATTCAACGTCACTGGACCAGTCGTCACCAACTTCCTCAACGATCTCGCTTTGTGTTCGCGCGACTTTCTGTGTTTATCGAGACTAGAAATCGTCAGAAAATTTCAAGATGGCGACATTTTTGGCTCCGGCCGCTCGCAATGAAAACGGTCAGTAGCGCGAGTTCAGAAACGACTGAAAAAATGATTTCGTCAGTAGGAATGCTTGAATTTATTGTCACGGATTAGACTAGTAAAAACAATTAATTTGGGGTGGACGAAATAGTTGAAATAAGGAGACCTCCTGACAAAAAAAAAAAATTTTTTAACACATAAAAACGGGATCTGCATGGTGCTGCTGGCAATACCAGATCCGCCATCATGAGGATCCACTTTTTTATGTGTTTTTTTTTATGTTTTTTTTTTTTTTTAATCTTGTCATTAGCTTTTATTGTGACCAAGACGAGCAAAACACTGGTTGAAACTTAAATATCGTGTTTGACATGTCTTTGTGGGATTTGACCTGTCAGGAGGAGTATACAATAGCAGGCATTTACCTAAGCAATGTCAGAAGTAACTATCGTCGGTTACGTTGTTATACCATGGTAACATTAGCTTAGCTATCGCGAATAAATTCTAGTTGCGAGAAAGTAATGAGTGAAATCGTTGCATAAATAATCCCTTATCGCAACATCATTTCTGGCTTTCCGTCTATTTTCTACTGGCACTTCACATTTGTAAAAAAAAAAGTTGCATTTCATTGCAACTTTAATAGTTGAATTATTTCCATCGCATTAAACGTTACTAAGGTAACGTTTAAGCATTAAAAAAAAAAAAAAAAAACATTTAGAATATTTTCATGAGGGGGCTTATTCTTCGGGTTTTCCGCGATACCATCGTGAATCGGTACGCGATCCATGGATGGCAGCTAAACTGTCGACTGTGGTACATCCATTGCCTGCAATATGCCACCGCGGTGGTGGTTGCGACTTCCCTAACTGCTGCGAGGCAAAAGTGCCACTCTGCCACTTCACATTTAGGTTCAGTTTGGAAAAAGCTTCTAATAATAAGGAATGAGCTGTAAGCAACAAATAACTTATTTCACGTCCAGCAGCCTCCACAGTGTTATGGATGGTGCGAGCATGGTGAAATGGTACTACATTGTCCATGATAAAATTGCTTGACCTGTAAGCTTGTCAATAATACCTGAGAGGAATGAGGCAAGTTTTTGATTGTTGAAAGGTGCCAGCTGAATGTCTAACTGATCAACGCCATTCTCGAAATGGCCACAAAAAAAAACCAAAAAAAAACAGATACACCTTTGCTCGTTGGGGCAGTTCCAGTGGCTTTTTCTCCAGTTATTTTACTCCCACGCCACCAAAGATGCAGTTGTAAACCAGCTTCACTACATAAATGAGTTTCACTTGACCTCCAGCCAATAAGACGATTCTACCGGCATATTGTGCCCTGGCTTCGATTACCTCTGGGCTATTTCTTGAAACCGGTACTTACTTCAGATGTATAGAAAAAATAAAAACGTAAGAAACCCTTCTTACAGTCAGTAGCGTATATAAAATTTAAAAAAACGGGGAGGGGGGCGAAGGAGGGGCAAGCACCCCACCTCTTGTCACCAAAAAAAAAAAGGATCCGGCCGAGAGACGTACAAATCCTTGAAAATTTTTGTTTTCCGATTCAACATTTTCTGTATGGTGCCATGCGTTAGGCCTACGTAAAAAGCAAGAATAATAATCGTACAGCAAAAGTAAAGTGGTCGTATCTTTTCTAACAGCGGGCATAAAGGGGAGGGGTGCGTAAAATTAGCTCTTCCCCCCCCCCCCCAAAAAAAAAAACATTTATTTACGCCACTGCTTATTGTAGTAGTAGTTGAAATGCAGTATACAAAGTCTTCATAGTAATTTTATTTTTATTTTGATTGCGGAGAGCCTAAAATAAGGAGACGTTTTCAATGTGAAATTGATCCACTACATATGCCTGAATGTCTTTTAAACGAACCTCGTCATTAGCTTGAACATAAACAAACAGCTGTCGTGTTTGTGCCTACGTGAATATTTGTTTTCGACCACCTTTCTGAAGTTTTTCTACTCGATTGAGTCTTTGAAAAGTTTTCGCTACCCAGGAGATAGTGGTTTTGTTACTTTTATATACGTCTGCCACCTGAAAAATTACTTGTTAATATTTTTATGGTCAAAAACGATGTCACTAACGAACCACAATCCCACAAGCATATAATAACAGCAATGAGGAGCCATTTTGACTCTAATCGGTCCTAGCTTTGATAACCTAAAGAACATACATACAGTAATGAACATAATATAAAACCAACAGTGATTCCAGAAAGGTCTAAAAAATAGTTACTTACAACTTAAAAAAAAACACTTAAAAGCAATAGCGGAATAGCATTCGGACCATCAGGCTGGCTGGCGCTATCTTGATAGTGACGTCACTTCCTGTGAAATTCTGTTTTAATAATTTGTGAGAGCTTTCTTATAGATACGTCCCTCGTCCTCCGCCAGTTCCGCTATTCGTTCGTGGAGATTTTTTTGTAGCTGCCCTTTCGTCGGGGATGGTGGAGCTTCCCTGTTCGGCAGTTCCGCGCGTTCGGTTTCGTAAAATTCGTTTAAGGCCTCTCCAGACAGAAGAAAATTTCGTGCGAAGCTATGCGTAACTACGTGCCGACAAGGTCAACATTGCAGCAATCGTGTGGTTGGTGTTGCGTTAAGGACGAATATTGAAGTCTTTTTTACACCATACTACGTCGGCGTGCAGCCGCGAACAGCCAGTCTGGTTAGGGCTTCATGCTGTTGGCTGGCGCAACTTCCGCGTCGTTTACTTCAACTCAGGGAGCTTGGGTTATACGTAGCTTTGATAGGATGGTCCCACTAGTTGAACGCGTCTGAGCTAGAGCGCAGCTATTTCCCGTAGTAAAGTACACACGAGCGAGATTCAGTTGATGACGTTTTTTGCTCCCAAACCAATCCTCGAAGCAGACGACTCTTGGTTTTTCGAAACCAACAAAAAGGTTTGTTTCAACTAGCGAGTAGTTTTCAACGAAATTAATGAATACTTATGAAATATCTCATTGCTCAATCTTTACTGCACGTTAAAATACACATTATTAAAACAAAACGGTAAATTCTTATAAGAGTCACAATTCCGAGAATTATGGAAAAAATTACCGCTACACTTCACAACGAAGACACTTTTCAATGTCTTGAGAATTTTCAATGTCAAACTGCCATCTTCCTCAGGCACTTTTGACAAAGTATCGGCCTCCTTACACCTACATCGTCTGCTACGAATTCCTAACTGCCATCATCGTCTGCTACGAATTCGTACCTTCTGCTCCTCGCAGCCTCCCGTATTTCGTGGGCAGCGCGTTCACTAGCTCGTCAAGCTTCCACTGTCGGCCAAGCTGTTGTTTTAAGTCCCTTCCAATGATGTTTTCAACTCGGGGAAATGCAGGCCCTTGAATGTTCATCAGTGACGCACCTCAAATTTCATGCAATCGTGAAAATTCGCAAGACATTGAAAGTGTCTTCGTTGTGAAGTTTAGCGGTAAATTTTTTCCATAATTCTCGGAATTGTGACTCTTATTTGACGAACTTTCACAGTAATATGACGAGCGTTGTTTTCACTGATAAATTCTTACCAGATTACCTAAGACGAGAGTAGCTGACGTCGTTGCGTCGACACCAAAACAATGGCATGCTTTACGATGATCGCTTGTGACGGTGCTCTCCGTCTGATAACAAACGTTGCTATTTCAGTCGTATTGTCGATTGTACTGGTAGGTTAATGCACTTTAAAACAATTGGAGCGGTCCGGCTTACATTTGATGATGAATTCTCGTATGTTTGTTAGTCCAACTTTGTGTCGATTCATCAGCAAAATCAAAAGCCAATGAGATGCAAGAATCAATGAAATGGCGCGAAATGGGAGCAGAGACGTCAGACGCGTTTGAAGCAGCTCCCAAAATCTCGTACGGTTTCTCGCGGTAAAGTGTAATAGTAAGTGGGTTCACCTTATCAAAGCCACGTATAAACCAAGCTCCCTGCTTCAGCTGATCTAACTTCTTCGCAATCGCTTCTTAATTCGGTTGAATCGCACTCTGGTTGCTCCTGGCGCAAACTAGCAAATATCTCCAAATCGTAGCCGTATTTTTGGTTCGATTATTGCCGAATGCTCGACGTGAGAAACTTGGTGAGGAACCACGTTGTAGCGCTTTTCTGCGTTCGAAGGTGATCGGTTGAAACGTCATATCAGAGCTTACGCCGGGGGGGGGGGGGGGGGGGGG
>JAHWFP010001944.1:4038-32788 GCA_023313725.1 Lithobius niger | reverse complement strand
AAAAAAAAAATGCAGCTGAAGGTGACGAAAACTTGCTCCATTGCCTTCAAAAGAAGTTGCTGAAAATGCTGAAAAGTTACTCCATGGGGCCAGAAAATGCTCTAAAATATGTTACATTTCTGAGCTCCCGGGGCTCCACCCCAGACCGCGCCAATACCACAGGGCGCCACTTCATGCACTATGCCCCCCCCCCCTCCACAAAAAAATCCTGCGTAAGCCACTGTCTCGTATCATACATAATTTTGAAGATAAACAACCGTAATACAAATGAAGGGAAACCGTAATATTGTAAATTTAAGCATCTAGAAACACGCTATTGTGTCGCCGCCAAGGCGTCCACTAGCAGAATATGTCTTTTAATTATCATTGAAGTCCTCTCCCCAGCCAAACTAAAACTATAAATTTCTCCGTTTCTATTCAATATATTTCGACCAAACTTGGCCAGATAGTAGCGATAGCAACTTGTTATTGTTGTTGTTCTTGTTCTTGGCTGACACGGTTTCAGAAAAAACTACTGCACCAACCTAAAATCTGAAACATGATCTGAGCAGAAATTTTCCTGGGCTTCAACCTTACAGGGACTACTTTTTCGATTGGTCGATCCATTCCGGAGTTATGGGACCCTAAACGATCATTTTGATTGTTTTACATTGTTTTAACCATTGTATTTAGGGAACAATGCCACTCAGCAAATTCCAGATTCATTCTTCGTCCACGTGGTATGTCTTTGCTACAAAGTTGATTGTTGAACGTAAAATGAAAAATCAGTGTTTCAACTAACCGCATATATTTTTAAACCAAACTAAGCTGCGTTGTTAATTTCGAGGCCCAACTAAAAACAATAGAATTGCGTATTTATTTCGCAGATACAGGCTTTCCGAGCTGACTTGAATTGTTTCCACTCATTTAATAAGAGCCTTGGCCCGTAGCCGTATGCTCTGCAGAACTAAGTACATACATATAAACTACAAACTACAAACAAAATATATCCAAAATACAAATTGAATTGAATTGAATAGAATTCAAGTCATTTATTGTGGCCAGCAACAATCGACTGCATGCATAAACCTTTGTAGCGCGACGCCATAGCCGTAAAACAGATACACGGATTACAAACAAAAACGTCAAGTTAGCCGTAAAAAAAGGAGTTATATGATTGAATTTTCACTTCTTAAAATGTATACGGATAAAAATTGATGATTTTTAATTGAAATAATCAAATGTACAATTGAGAAAATTGCATCTGTTTAAGTACTGTTGTGCTTTACGAATCATACATTTAAAACGTAAAGCACGACAGCACTTAAACAGCTGCAATTTTCTCAATTGTACATTTGATTATTTCAATTGAAAATCATCAATTTTTATCCGTGTACGTTTTAACAAATGAAAATTCAATCATATAACCCCTTTTTTACGGCACAACTAACGTTTTTGTTTGTAATTAATTATTCTTTTAACTATATCAAGCTTATACCTGATTTCATCCTACTGGTGTAAATTCTCCATACGGTAGAAATTTTTGCGAATCGTTGGAATCAGGTGTCTTGGGTCCAGTAACGAAGAAAACTTCAACATTAAAGTATCGGAACGTGTCCTTTATGGAGAAAAAGTGCCCTCGATAACTTGTGTTGATTTGTGTTACTGGCTAGCTACTAGCTAGCTAAGGACAGGACTCCCGTGTTAATTCTCATAGGGTATAAAGTCACGTCTACAGCTCGTTAGGGAACATTAGTTAAAAACAAATTAACTTATAACTCAAAATAATGTACCTATTGTTAAATATAGGAATTGACATGTATGACATATTGCATGTACTTTGATGTTATTTTGTGTTTAAAGTGTTTGTTCTTTTTTCGATAACTGCTTCATAACATGTTCGCATATCTAAATTTTGGCACACAGGTCAAGAGTAGTACGGGGAAGTGCCTTTTTCTAAATGGGAGTTGTAGCTAGAAGCACGTGGCTCTGAAGTGGCTCGTAAGTGCAAAATTATTGTTGTAAACCGTGCTTTGTAGTGTCATCAACAGTCTATTATAACATGCTTAAGTGTTACACGTGCATTGTTTCAGCACTTAATTGTCAGAATACATTGTTGCTTGTTGTTGTTGTTATTTAGGGCCTTAGGGCTTCGTTGAGCAGATGACCGAAAGCGGTTAACGCTCGCTAAGACCATTTGAAAGCCTTTGTTGTTGTTTAGAGAGTGCTGTATTTAAACCATGCGCAATGGCTGTTTGCCATGACGTCACCATGAGTTAGCCAATGACGAACGAGAACAACGGCTGTTTGGCCGTCTGAGACTGTGAATCTTTCATTTCAAGAAGAGTTGGAAACAAAATGCAGATCGTGAGCACAGAGTCCAATCAAGTGGGAAAAAAAAGTAATTTTTTTTTCAAAGAAGCCTGTTTTAGTAATGTGCGAAATTTTTTGGTCAATCTAGGCACATGCTAGTGTGCAGCGCTAAGTATGACTATCGGCCTAGCAAATGAGACTAATTATAATTGAGTGAGCAATTCCAGCTTCATTGCGTAATTAACATTAAGCTCGGGAGGAGCAACTGAGGGTGGGGGCAATGCGCTGATTGAGTGAGCGAAGCGAACGAAAATCAGCGTTTGTAGGCCAATGTGCTCAAAAATGGGATAGAAAAACTTAAGCATGTGAAGCATGGATATACAATAAACCAAACTGTGTCAACTTGGCTGATGTAACGGTTATTTGAGCAAAGGCAAATGTGAAAATTATGAATGAGAAAATTTAAGACACAAAATTCTTTCAGAAAAAAAGGAAGAGGTGAGGATAAGACCGTGTGACCTTTTGTTCATTCACAGTCCTATAAAAGTTGTGTGATATCCACCCAAAACTGATATAAGAGAAGCCGCCAGGATTCAAAAAGGGATGGCCTTTGAAAGAAGGGATATCATTCAACCAGGGAAGGGCCACCAAGTGCAACTGCATGGTGATATTAAACAGCATAGACCAAGTTGATTGCATTTAACAATATTTACAGAATTAACCAAATATAATAATTACAACTTATACAACTACCAAAATAATTATACTTATACAATAATTATATAACTTATACAACTAGATACAACTTATCAAAATAATTATGGACAAAAAGTAAAAGTTTTTACATTCCGTTCGTTTTTAATCAAATTCCAACTAATCTGCTAGATTTCACAGGCTTTTCTACAACTAAAAAACAAATTAACTTATAACTCAAAATAATGTACAACCTATTGTTAAATATAGGCATTGACATGTATGTCATATTGCATGTACTTTGCTATTATTTTGCGTTTAAAATGTATGTTCTTTTTTTCGATAACTGCTTCATAATATTTCTTTGTTGCCGTACAAGGACTTCGTGCAACATTTGTCTAAACCAATTTATTATTAAATAAGTAACACAATTTTTTATGTGATCATTCTTTTGTGCCGCCCTGTTACTTCCAGTTATAAGTGTGAGCAGGTGTAACCCCCCTCCCCCACCCCCAAAAAAACTCCACCACTCCTGAGGAACATCAAATTAAAGGCAGTTGTGAAAGACGACAACAACAAACCCCTGTTTTCTCCTCAGGACAGACGACTCAACAAGGAGGGGCGAGTGGCGCCATCTACTGCACCGATCATCGTTTGTGGTCAATAGCAGTTGTCCAGAACCACAAACAACGTTCGGATTATTCTGATAACTATCGAGACAGCAGCTGAAAGGACTAGAACAGCATGTAAATCTCTGGTTTAAAAGAAATATTTGGGTGTGGATGAGAAGGAAAGGAGGATGGAATTAATCATCCATTAAAGATAAATTGGTTTGAAAGTGCAGGAGACGAGTACGAGACGTGGCTTCCCTGCACGTTTCGTACACTAACATACATTGAGTTCAAGATCATTTTGAACTAGTAATGCGGTAAACAGCGCCGCATTAAAAATTGCCTTGTGAAGACGCAGGATACACTGAACAAGAAACATTTCTTTTCAGAACTATAATCGTAACAAGCACACCAGGGAAGTTGAACCACCAATTACGATGACGGTGCACCTTCACGGGAATTCACCTTTTGAAAGGCTCAGGAGAATAAGTTGGGCTTTCCTACCCGTCGACCACGCATCATTGGTTCCAGCTAAGCAGTGGTGCCCCCGGGGGGGTCAGGGGTCAGTGATTTTAGGGGGGGGGTGGTGAATTGATACATTTATTATATAACAACAACACATCACCAGTCACCGCAACACAACATAACCCGTCAACAGTCAACATAACACATTTCAATCTAGAAAAACAAACAAAAAAATTAAGTTGTCGTTTTCAATTTTATGCATGGTTGAATATTGATTGAAAACGAAACAGAACAGTAGATGCTGTTCCTGCAGCACCCGGTGTTATGAGCTGACGGGATAGAAATAAGGCGTATGAAAATAACATGACCGAAAGTGTGTGTTTCTGTGGGTGGAGGGGCTGGTGTGGGGCAACTAAAGGGAGTACCTCCTTTAAGCTGGGGGGGGGGGGGCGAGAGGCGTTTGATATAGAGAGGGTGGAAACTCCTCACTGGACCAGGGCGGATGGACACCACTGTCTAAGTCCAGTATGACAGCCGTGGGTTCTATTCATAATAGAACCCAGGGTAGATATATAGATAAAGCCGCTTTCCTGAATACATGGGGTAAAGTAATACCTGCTTCCGTCAACGGCACCAGAGGGCATTATGGTTCAGTCTCTGGTCGGATCCGAAACATGGACTCAAAAATGGCAGCTTCGTTAGCGTCATTTAACCATAGTAATTAGTAGCAACACCTTCGAAAATTAACGAAATACTCGTGCATGCGGAGCATCTGAAGTTCAGAGCTTATTCTTCAGAACTTATTCTAAATGTGAACCACTGAAGAAGGTTCAGCCGAAGTGGCTCGCTCGTCACACTTCTCGGCGCACAAAACCATGCGTTACACTTAGCTCCACTCGTAACTACGTTTTAAAACTGGGTCCATGACAATTCGGTCCCAGACAATTCGGTCCTGGACAATTCGGTCCTGGACAATTCGGTCCAAAAATTACAGATAGTGTTTCAGTTAAAAAAAAAAAAACCTATGAAAATTCGGTCCCGCAAAAAAATAAAAGAATTTGACCGAATGGTTAAGTGGGTCTATGTAAATAAATGCAAACTAGCGATGTCGTTCACTTCGCTCACTCTAGTGTCGTCGATCTACGCTTCTTTATTAGCTTTATGGATTGATTATCGCTTAATCAATTTATTATCGCTTTCATACTATACTTTCGAATTCCAGTGGCCAAAGTGAATATACAGTCTTAGCAAATGAGCTGAAGGTTAAAACATTAATCCTGAAAGTTTTCAAGTACAATTGGCCGGTTTTTTTTGTTTTTTTTTTTAATTTGTAAAAGGAGGTTGCTAAAACGGAGATAATCGCCGACAAACTTATTCACCAGTTTTTTTTAGCACACATCATCATATTTTTATTTTTTTACAACCATTTTCAAGATTGTCTTACTAGTTGGTCCTGAAATTTTAACAGTCATTTTAATTTTTTTTTTTAACATGGGAAATATTTTGAGTTGGGACCAGAGTGTCGTATATGGTTTTTTTTTTTTTTTTTTGGGGGGGGGGGGGGGGCCCCCGCGAATTGTCCGGACCGAACTGTTGTAGGACCGAATTGTCGCGAACCCTTGTGCCGATTGACGTGTTAAAAAAATTGACAGCTAGTTCTGATCGAGCTTAAAATTAATTTAATATCCTAATCTGACCTATCAACATTTTTACAGCTATTAATTAAGTATTCTTACCGCGATCATTTTGTTTTAGTGACGCTAAATAATTTTCAATCTCGTCATCTAATGTGGGGCAGACAACCCAGTTTGGGTTCCGCTCTCTTAAGTAAAAGCTACAACAACAACAACAACAGCAACACCAAATACAATTATGGCATGACAAAGATCCTCGGATTTCTCCAGCCCAGTACCGTAGCTGAGAATTCTGGAGCCCCCCTGCGAGAAAAAATCTGGGGCCCCCTATTATTGCGGGTTGAATTTAAAAATGTTCGGTGTTGTATGGGTACCACATATTTGTTGTGGGCTACATATTACTACGATTTTTTCATGAATTATACAATGAAAATTTTAAAATTTTGGCCAGAATTTATTATTTTGTTTTATTTTCTTGGGATAGGGTACAGAAAAAAAAAGATAAATTTTTGCTTGGCCTTGCATTACCTTAAATTCAAGTTCCCTCCCCCTCCCCCCAAACACACATTTTAAATCAAAGTACTAATGCATAAATTGCAAGTTTGAATTTCAAATTGCACGAAGTGCAAAAAAAAAAATATCAGTTTCATCTTACTACGACTACACACTCCACAACTACACGGTTTAGTTAGCCGACCATCCGTTTCGACCATTGGCGTTTCTACAGAACCATAGCGTTTCGACCATAGCGTTTCGACAGAAAGGTAGAACCTCCATTAGGTAGAAGTCGCCAGATACAACTGGCTCAAAGTTGTTAATCACTGTTCAACACAAACAATAATTTCCTAATTTTCTTTTCTTTTATTCTTCATGTTGCAAAAATGGTTCGTTCGTAGGAACTAAGGACACGAATTGTTAATTTTTTTTTAAGTTTTGCTGGCGAGCTCATGATGATGATGATACTATGTGCTTCCCTTTTGTAACAGAGTACGGCCAAAGCCACAATGCCTTCCCGTCAACTGCAAACCAGCCAAAACAACCTCAACCCACTCCCCTAATCCTTACCCCTCCTATTCCACCATCCCAAGAGCACCCCCCCCCCCCCACACTCCTCTAACATAACGCTGCGATGACTCGTAAGAGGAACCAGTCGGCGCTGCAGTCAGCTTGGTTGGCCGGCATAATGAGAGTCAACCCCTTCGTTTTGTAGGGAAGAAATAGGGGTGGGGCATTTTTTCTTAATACATACTACCAAAATAACTACTGGTGAGTGAATGATACATGTAGGTTTTGCGTGGGTCAGGCAAGTTGTCAACTTGTCTGTTTGGTTCGGGCTAACAGTTTGTGTGTCTAACTGTTTGGAATATGGTAATTAAAAACTGAAATTTTTCTTCCGCAAGCTCTGAAATCTGGGGCCCCTATTTGAGCGTCCCCCCCCCCCACCGCCTTGCGGGGGCTACGGGGGCTACACCTACGGCCCTGCTCCAGCCAAATTGTCCCGCTAGTCATTGTGGGCAGATAACCCGTTTTGAGTTCGGCTGCCTAAAGTAAAAACAACAACAACAACAACAACAAATACTGTAGTTAAAAATAGTGTTTTGTTTTACTTTAATAATCTTTTTGTCATTCGTTTTTAATTGTAGAGTGCGTGGCGTTTCAGTTCTATAGACGCTTTCAGTAACCAAACAAACAAACAAACAAATACTGTCGATACGATTCGTGCGACACTTAATTGTTTCTGTTTGTTGTTTTATTTTACTTATAATCTATCAAGCTAACAAAAATATTCGTAAAAATACATAGCTAAGTTATTTTTTTATTTTCGTAAAATTTTTCCAGAACCCAATTTACAGTATTATCCTTATGATAATGCTGGATCCGGCTGAGCAATTAAGAAAAAAAGGCCGAACAATCACTTCCCCCTCCTCACGCCTTCATTGCAAGTGGACTCTTCCATTCTATCAGCATGGCAAGTGCAACCGGGAGGAAGTGGTCGATCAACTCGCATACGGCTCACAATAAGATGAACGAGGCACGGGCGCGAAAAATATCGGGAAAAGTGTGTCTTTAAACTTAATTCATGACCGGCCCCATGCATAGCAAATTAATATTTACATGCTTTTACATTTGGACCGGGGGAGGCATTAGCAGTAAGACTGCAATAATTTGTAATCCTAATTTTATAAAAACTTGCGAACTTTGCAACTTCGTAAATAGCTAACCATCGATAATAATAATAGTGTGACAAATTACCGTTACGCGTGTAAGCCGAGGTTCGCGAGAATTCGTGTCGTAATATGGGGTCAGGTAATAGAGCCCTGAAAAATGGTTAATGCCACTAATGACGTCTGAGGAATTTTGATATTTGACTGTTGAATAGCTGAAAACCCCTTGCAAGGTTTTTCAGTGGAACCTCGGTTATCCGACCTAACCGGGACCGAAGGGTGTTTGGATAATCGAAAATTTATAAGAGCCAATTTACATGCAAAATACAAGATGAAAACTTTTTTCTTTACTGTGATTTAGTGTTTGTGAGCTATGCTTGATTGTATAGGGCAGTGTCACGACGTAGTATTATTGTATGCAACTCTATGGTGGAGCCAGTTACTGGGTTAGCTGCAAGGTGCACTGGTGGGAGAAAAGCAGAGCGTCTTACTGAAACCAATGCTATTAGACAGGATTTCTCGCGCGATTTTTGTCGATTTGTTGGCAGTTGCTGACATTTTTAAGCAAGTGGAATCCTTATTTTCCAATTACAACCTCGCAGCATAAGGGATTGGAGAAAACAACGGTTTTTTAAGCCTACGAAATTCACTCTCAAAGCACTGGCTTGACTAGAAGTGCCGTTGTAAAACCCACCATTTCAATCTAGTGCACCTTGCAGGTATCTCTCTTGTAGGCAGTATGACGTCACATGACGCTGCTCTATACCACTACTGAAAAGAAAATTTTGCATGAAATGACTCCAGGAACATAAATAAAGAAAAGTCAATGTTTATTCCTTCTCCAAAAAACGGCAAATATCAGAATATTTTGTAAAAATGGGAGCTCGGATAATCAGGATGCTCGGTTAATCGCGGTTCTACTGTATTGATTTACAAACTCAAATTCTACAAATTGTGCACAGAACTTACCTGTGTAAAATTTGAAACGAGAGAATAAAAGCACTATAAGTAGTCCACGCTTTAAAAAGCCAGCAAATGCAAATTTATGCAATAAAATGCGACGTTTCGGAATTTTTCATCCCATTGTCAAGCATAAAAATGTTTTATAGCATATGCTAAATGTCAGAAGAGACACTTAAATGGTTCCCATGCCAGAGCAGTAAAAGTGAAAAAGTGAAAAATGTTTACTGCTCTGGCTTGCTTTTCTTTAAAATTTAAGTGTATCTTGTGACTTTTAGCATATGCTATAAAATATTTGTTGGCTTGACAACGGGATGAATAATCCCGAAACGTTGCATTCTATTGTATAAATGTGCACTTGCTGGCCTTTTAAAGCGTTGATTAAGATTTGAAATTAATCGGGTAATTCGCTCTAAAGTTATCGTGCGTACAGACGGACAAACGGACAGATAAAAAACACCAGCACAGGATGAGAAATTCGTACCGCTCACCATTAAAACAAAAACAAAAACTTATTTAGCCTGTTTGATATTAATTTTAAAGTCTTAGCCTGCACGCAAAACGATAATTTAAACGATTATTAAATAGCCTACTCCTCCAACATTTGTTTGTGTTTGCGTGCTCAAACAAACGACGATTCGCGGAAGCGATTTTTCTGTCTGGGAAAAGTCATTGTTAGGAGCGCCTCTCTTCCGACCGTCGCGACGAGCTACCACAAACGGCAGACAGATGGCGCGCGTGATAAAGCGCTGCCAAGTACGCATGCGCAGTGATGCTTAGAGCTTGGCAATGCGGAACGGAGCGGCACGAGGCAACGAGCGTTTTACAGCCCCATTTTATTTTTTTTTTTATTTTTTTTTTCATTTTCTGGAGGAATGTTTTTTGAAATTATTTTTATTGTTATCCTTGCCCTGTTTTCATAAATAAATTGTTGAAAGAGATATTAAAAAAAAAAAAGAGGTTCAGCGCTTCCACTTACTTCCTCCCCACAATCACTTAAGATAGTGTCCATAAAAGCAAAGTTAAAAGTTTCAAAATCAAGTTCAGTTTCAGCATGTCAGGGGCAGGCACTGCATGACGATTTTACTATCTAGGGTAAAATTTTCGGTCTGCGTAACGACCTTCATCAGTAACACTACACACGTCCAACCCACCCATCAGCTTAATGATTAGGCTGGTGAGTAGGTTGGATGTGTGTAGAGTGATGAAGCTCGTTATGCAGGCCGAAAACGTTAACTCTATATAATTATAGTAAAATCGTACTGCAGTACCTGTCCATTACGTGTTGGAACTGAACTTAGTTACCAACGCCTGCATAGTCCTGAAAGTTTAAACATTAATGTATAAAAATTTTTTTTTTTAAAAAGCTGCGAATATTAATAAGGTTGGCGTATTGGTTGAATTTGTTTATTAATGATATACATTATTCATCCATGTATTGTAAAACGTGATGCGCGTGCTTGCAGAATACTTGCAGGAAATTGCTACACGTCGTTTTAGATGTCGAGTAATTTAGTTGTTGCATATTAAAATTCCTGATGAATATTCGCTTATATTTAGTTTGATTTTTTTTTGCCGGTCAAAATTTACGTCGAAGACTAGTGATTTACGGAAGTTAGAGAATCAAAAATCCCAGAATTCCCTGACCATTTACTGATTTAGGAACTTAAAATCCATTAGATAGTGTTTACAGTTGAGGTGGGAAGTTTTCAATGAATTGTATTGCTTGTTAAAAAGTTATCGCGTGTGCAGAAAGTTATCATGTGATATCAATGCCAGCAAATGGTGAGAAGTTTGTTTCTCTGCAATTTTTTTCATCTTGCTTCAATAAGAAAAAAAGTAAAAATATGGGGAGAAGGTATACACACCGTCAGGAGACCCCCATGTTTAAGATTAGTCATTACGTTGGAGCCTACTAGATACGCGGCCAGGCCCGGATTGGCAGTCCGGGGGCCCAACTTCCATGACGGTTTAAACAGGCTCCCAAACACAATCCCCGGATGGGAGGGTGTTTGAAATTATAATTATGTAAGTCTAGTCTAGTCATTTGAAGATAGCTATAAAATCATCAGAGGAAAAGCCAACTTTCAAGACAAACCAGGAAATTTCAACGAAAAAAAAAGCTCAACAACAACTACAATTCAATTGTAACTTCATGAACTACAGAGACTCCCTTAAGAATCTACAAGAAAGCCGGTGAAAGCCCATGCGCCAGCCTGATCCACGACCACTCAGGGCCTGTGTGCGGGTACCAAGCTTGGTATCTGACACAGCTACACACAGATATTCTCCATCCGTACTTGCTGGAATACGAAAATTCATCTTACAAATGTAAAATTCACGTCCATTAAGCAGGGTACATTTATTTAATCGACACCCTTGACGCTAGTACTACGGTTCGGACCACTTTCTTTGAATTTTTCTGTTCACCGACAATCAGAAATTCTTAGTCGACAGAACTCCTTCACACTTTCAGGTTTGGCTAGTCAGGTGCTAGACCAGAAGAAGACCGTATAGTAGTACCCTGTATGTCAAAATTTAGCGCTCGATTTTTTTCCAAAACAGAACCTGAAAGCAAATATCGACGCAAGCGCATTGTCGCTAACACTCCTCCATCACTCCATTCGGCATTTTAGCAAACCTGATGGCCAAGTCAACTTGTTCTACTGGAGTCAGACATGAACCTGGGAGCCCATCACGAGCTTCTAGGTTCGGGTCATGCTTCTGACTCCAGCAGAACAAGTCGACTGGGCCATCAGGTTCGATAACGCCAGATGGAGTGATGGAGGAATGTACGCGGCTTTGCACTTGTGTACACAAGCCGGTTTTGCCTGCCAAGTTTTAAGTCTTTTTGTCCATTTCGTGGAAAGAGGTTGCTTTTAAGTTCTGTTTTGGACCATGTCCAGCGCTAATTTTGATGTAGAGTTACTGATCTCGAGTGTCGAGGCTCGCCCGTGCCTCTGTGACAAATCTCATGAAGACTACAAAGATAGGAACAAAACTAAAGAAGTTTGCTGCTTGCTGAATGAGGAATTTCAGCTTTTAAGTGATGAAGGAAAGAGCTTCATTTGGTGAGTTCATAATTTTAATAACTAAAATATTTAAAGTATTTAAACTAAACTGTTGTTAACGTTAATAGTGCATGTTTTTAGTATTAATTTCTGCTAATTTGAGTACAATAACTTTATAGGCTATAAAGTTTGATTACATTTTCAACTCTTACACTGTATACACTTTTTAAAACTTATTACGAAAACTACATTTATACCTAAGATTTATACAATAATACCAGGCATGATTATATTTATTTGTTTATTTATTTATTTCAAATCACTAACTAAATTGTCACTCAAATGAATAAAAAAAATTTTTCACATATGTAATACTTCCAGCAACATTATCACACACTCTCTTACAGACCTTAAAATTTGTGTTTTTTTTATGGCACGTGTTTATGTCTTGTTTGACTGCCAAGGAACAGATCCTGTCCTGCTAAAGGGCAATTACATCCATTTTGACATGCATGCTTTACTTTTGGATCATTTACACAATAACTAAACACAAGAATTGCGGTAAGAATACGTTACGTACGTCCGATACAACAATTTAATTATTGCATCACCAAAACACGACATGGAGACCGCCATTGTTTTGCTGGAACGCGCAGAAATGAATGCCGACTGATGTCACTCTTCGATTTAGACTCGCAGCCGATTGAGATAGCTCTATTGACTGTGAGAGCTCGAGCGTCTGACGGCCTTAGCTGGCCACTATAACTGTCGGCCAGCTAAGGCCGTCGGACGCTTGAGCTCTCACCGAAAAACTTCCAGGTAAACAGCAAAGTTCGGGGAACAGGTTATGGATTTTCCAGCAATAGAAAGTGCCTTTAATTAATTAGTCTGCAGTTGGGTTAGAGAAAACGAAAAAAAAAAAAGGAAACGACAGGTAACTTGGCACAAATTCAGTATCAAAAACGCACAAATAAACAGCGTTACTGCGGTTATAAGAAACTAATGTAAATGCATATGCCAAAAAAATATTTTAAAAAATACAAAAGAAGTGATATCACAAACAAAACCCATTTGAGTGAAAGAACCCGCCAAGTTTTCAGCCAATACTAGTAGTGATATCAGATTAAAATGTCTGCCTCCAAGTTTCTACATGGTTCACTTAGCCTAACCCATGTACTGACCGAAAAGTGTTCCCCTTAGGAAGTAGTGATATCACCCCACCAACGAGTAACTGCCAAGCTAATCCTACCGACTATTACTTTAAACGTTAAATGAGAAACTTGACCATTGCTTCCGAAAGTAGAACTGGTGAAATTTTTCATTTAACGTTTCATCTAATACCCGGTGATTATTGCTTGGTAGTTATGATATCACTACTTGAAAGGAGTAGCAACGAATGTACTTTACTTACATCCGCGGACGTAGATTACATGTCTCCATCCGTTACATGTGTTAAGTCCTTGCATCTTCGGCACTCGGTTAAAAAAAAAGTGCCAAAACATAGTAAAAAAACGTAATGCAACCTAGTGATAGGTTTCGTTAATAAGTCTAAAGCAGTATACCTAAACGGTAAAAGCAATGTTAACGTATCGCAAGTGTTCCTGACTCCCTCTCTCCCATTCGCTAAGATCTGAGTATAATGTAGGATTGAATTAAATTTTTAGGGGGGAGGGGGGGGGGGGGAGTTTGAGAATGTAGCACAGCCTAGGTTTTGATATAAAAATTCCGCATGTAGGCTTAAGATATGGGTAGACGTATAACAAAAGTTTGGTAAAGAAGAGGGGAAAAGGGATATTTAAGAAAATATTAATCGATTTTCACGCATTTCATTGGGCCCTATTACTTCAACCACTTGGCCCGGGGCCCCAACGAGCCGCGCTACAGCCCTGGAGACATGTTTCATTATTGCAGTGATTAACTGTCATACTACAATTTTACAAAATATCGGCTCACTAGCAGACTATGTCGTTTAACTGTATCAAGCACTTAAAAAAAATTCTCAGTGGGGCAGAAATCCTTGCAAGTCGATGGAATCATGTGCCGGGGTTCCAGTAACTAAGAGAGACTTAATGTTCAAGGCTGGTTGTTACCAACGGAAAATATAAAGAATATACCGTGGCACCATCTAGCGACAATGATATCGTTAACCTTTACAGCTTGTTTCCAGGTGCACTAGGACGTACCAAATTTTCACTCAATAATTAAGGAGATGAGTGGTTTATTTGTTTCTTTTAAAAGAAATGGCGTTGTGCATTCCTTCCCTTGATGCAAGCAAGTGGTAGATAGTGCTAGATGGTGCAAGATTGTGCAGCCTTTCGTTCGGTGACAATCTATCTGCCTTTCAGGTGTTGGAGCATGTGTCCTCAACGTCGTTGATTTCGTGTTACTGCTACTAAGTTACTACTACTGCTACTACCTAGCAAGGCCGCAACACTCTAGGTATATTATTTAAATGTTAATTTTAATTTTAATGTAAATCCCCATGTTACTTCCCGTAAAGAGCATTTTGCTAAAATGGAGGTTCAGCTAGAAGCATATGTGTCTGGAATGACGCTTTGTAACTAGTCAGGGAGTAGACGAGAGGTTTTAAGCATTAAACTCATTTCAAATTCACCCCTTGCTGCATAGCTAGGGGACTGTGCACAGAGTATCACATATTAGGCACTGAACTCGGGTTTCAGCCTGGTTTAGCCTTAGCAGAGGATCAGATGAACAACCTTTCGAGCTGCTCTTCCAAAAACCAACTGAAGAAGCCCTGTCCAGTTTAGGCTTTTATACCCGCAGGAACAGAGGCTTCCTGCCAGGATTTACGTCACGTGACAGGCTGACTGCAGCGGTCCAGTCCCAACTGGTTGAGCAGTTGGACTATCTCGTTACATTGCTGCTGGCGCTTGGCCAATTCGCGTGCAGCTCAGGTGCATCATGCAAGTTACAGCTTAAGTGAAAAGTCTGAGTTGCAACTACCGTTGTATTTGTCACCCAACAGTAAATTACGACACGACTATTTCTTACACTCCTTTGTGTTTCAGTACGTCACATACATACAAATTTTTTAAAAGGAGCACTTTCTGCTGAATTGCCCTCCGTATGCTACCCAAAGGGTAAGCCCTGATGTCACCTGTTGGACCTAACTTTATTTACCACGGCTGCTGGGTGCCTGAACACGCTGGATGTCATAATTATAGGGTGTTACGGGTAGTGGTGAACTTATTTGACAACAAAGGGAAGAGAGCCTTGGTATTGTGAAGTTATTTGTTTTGCTCTTTCAGTTTTGATGCTGTAAACCAGTTTGCATTCTTTGTTTGGTTTGGTTTGTGGTTTGTGTTTATTTTTCAGGGGCGTATAACCTTTAAGGCAGCTGCTCCGAAATAAACTATTCGTCAAAATACGCTGGTGCAAAAAAAGGGGACTCGACTCTATATCACAAGATTATTGCTGATATCAGCATATATAGAGAAAAAAAATCACCTGCAAATCCCTATGCAAATCATTTGAATCGTGAGCTCATGGTCCGAAAAAATCAAAAATGTGAATCAGTTGCTTTGGCCCTCCCATCAACGGAGAGGGCGTGGTGTTCAACGGAAGAAAAACAAATATCTGGAAACACGCTAGTGTGTCGCCACCAAGTTGATGAGATGACAGCGAGCAAGGACATCGAGACCTCGTTATCTCAATGGTATACAAATTCAGTGTGCGAGTTTTTTTCTCTGTTGTGTTATTGTGTTATGTTTCCTCTATATGATTTACAGCAATTTATGTATAATGATTAAACATCGCATACCATCCCACAAATTATCGTGTGGTATCTACCGCTCTCTGTCCTTGACAGTCTTTCGCCCTACGGGCCTTTAATTTGTCATTGTTCGCAGTGCCAAGCAAGAATGGGTGCAGTTGGGGAGCAGCATTCATCGATAGGGTGATGCATGCTTCGATCGACGAATGAATGTGTTGGTCAGAAAAGAAAAATGAAGGAACAAACGACGAAGGAGGTGAAGGTCTCGTGCGTGCGAAGGAGAGCGTGACTAGAGCACGAGATGCCTGCCATTCTTATTTGTTCGTCCCGCCCCTCTCCTTTCATTCAACTTTTCTGCGAGGAACGGTATAGCGTGATGGTATACTAACTGCACCTACTGGCTAAAGCTAGGTGGCATTACTGTGCTCGATGGGCAGCAAAGCGAAAAAATAACGGTGTTGCTGTGAACACTAGTTAGCGATACCCAAAACCAGCACTATATCAGATTGGCGTTCTACCTGGAAAATTTTGAGAATTTATCAGGCCTGGAAAATTCGTGGAAAAATCCGGGAATTTGACAAATACTGAAAATCAGGGAAATTGAACTTTTTTCGGAAATCTTTCAACCATAAAGAATAGGTAATATATAGGATTTAATTTTTTACTTCTAAAACCTTCACTTTATTTCAGTTAAAACTTCATTTCCTTTTTTTGTTTCATTTCTGATAAAGCGAAAACTGCTTAGGCCTAAGTAATGTGGGACGTTATACGTGTTAAGTGAGTTTTTAGTTTTGTTCAGTTTATGGTTTTTCCTACCCTTTACCAATACCAGTTAAGGAAGTGCAATTTTTGATTTAGTAAAGCAGGACGATGTAGGTATTGCAATTTGAGTGAAATATGAAACAAATTTTTAGACCAGTACTGACTGCACCTTCCATCGACCAAAAAAAAATCAGGCATTGGTCTGGAAAACCTGGAAAAATCAGAGAATTTCATCATGAGCTCTTGAACGCCACCCTGTATTATACTGTTAGCCGTCTTTAAAAGTTTGTCTTTCTTAGTTTGTTTAAAACTAAGTAGGCCTAGCAGTTTAAAAGGGAATTGCCACCAAATTACAAACTGTAGCATCTAAAGTCGTTTACCGCTATCTAGTTCTGTCTAGCCCTCACTTTCAACAGGCGAAGGAACACACAAATAAATTTCTTTTTATGAAACAGACAAGCCACGTGCCTTCTTATTACTGAGTGTAAAGTTGGTGCGTCCACGTGCACCAGGAAGCCAGCGGTAAAGTTAAATCTAACGACATCACGGCGGCCTTTTTACAGCTATCGATCGTTTCAGAACGCGGATTTTGAACTGCTAGATGGGCGCCACCTAGTGACAGTGATATCGTTAACCTTGACCGCTTGCTCCCCGGTGCACGTGGACGCACCACCTGACACTCAATAATTAAGAAGGCACGTGGCTTGTTTGCTGTGTAAAAAGCAATTTCTTTGCGCATTCCTTCGCTCGTTGAAATCAAGTGCTACATAGAAATAAATAATGGTTGACGGCCCTAGATGCTGCAACCAGTCGTTTGGTAAATAGGCTCCTTTAAGGACTGATCAGTCCGATCAGTATTTTCCGGGGAGCTTGCAGAACTAAAAAGGCGGCCTCCATGTTTTAAATAATCTTCCTTCCCCCCAATATCTGGGCATTTTAATGAACATGCCCCCCCCCCCCCCCGCCTTCCTTCCCCCAAAAATGAGATTTTTCTACTCATGTTTGTCTCCCTGTGGGTGATGTCTTGTAAAAAAACTAAATGTCCGGATAGACATGCAAGGTTATGACAAATGGATTAAGTAAATATATGAATTTACATGTTTTCACGTCGTTGAAAGCACGCCTCATTTTCAAAGAAAGCACAAGAATGATTTAAAACGTCATATTCGTGAAAACGTTCAAATATGGGTTCTTTAAAGTTCCTTTTTTTTTATCAAAAAACCAGTGACCTTTTGAACTGTAAGCAGTCACGATCGAAGCATTAATTCGTAAAAACGGATTTCAGATGCATTATTTAATTGTTTAAAGATCGGTGTTGAATTCATTTGCCGAGCACTGGACAGAAATCATATAAGCAGAGCACAGGGCAGAAATCATACCGGTAATGTGACGCGCGAAAAATACACCGAATTGAATTTTACAATATAACCGAAAACACCAAATAAGTCCGATTGTATAGCATCTCTCGCTCGACCGAGTAATAATTGTGGTTTTAAAGAACTAATTAACATGTCGAGTTTAATTGAGATTTTTGGCACCGTTTGAGTACGCCTAACGTTTGTGTGCGTGAGTGTATGTGTAAACGAACAAACTGTCATCATTGAAGACTAGCCCAGTAAGAAAATAGAAGATTTTACTTTGAGAGAGAAAGAGAAGACAACTGTCCACCACTGGGATGTCAACCCAACACGTCCTCCTTACTAGTCACGTGTTCTACCAACTGCGCTACCGGGGCGGACCCTAGCTACAGCCTCCAGCCGGCTGAGACGCTGTTCATCCTTTTCTCAGTGGTGACTTGAAGGTCTGCACCGTAAGAAATAATGCAACATCTAATTTGGAGTCTTAACCGATATCTGTTCATTTTGATGAATGATAAAATATTTCTAAACGAACGTAATCGGCTTCCTGGATATCACAATGCGCACGTGGTGGACCACAAAAACGACGAGAGAGTGGCGCAAACAACTAAAAAGTTGAGTGGCCTGTCGATTTAACCCTTTGTCCGCTCACCCTGCGCGTGGGTGGCGGGTGGCGCGTCTCTGTCTGGCAAGGGTAATTCCCAACCAAATGTGCTTCCTCCTGTTACGTTACTTCTTATAGTTCTGTGGTGCCCGCTCGACCTCTCGACGGGTCTCAAGGTCCGGGTTTTTAGTATTAAAATCAGAAGTAAACATGTGGACAGAGAACCATATTGAACTTTTTAAGCCAGAAAGTATTCAAAACTTATTAGGTATATCTAGATTACATGATCTTTGTAAGTGGCCAGTGAGAGCCTGAGAGGTCGGTTACTTAGTTCGTAAAAATCTAACGATGACACATAGGGTTTCAGCTGCTTATGAATATTTTTAGGTTTCCTGACGCAGTTATGTGAAAATATCGGTCAAGGCAAGGCGTAGTTCATGCCAGGACTATTTGAATAAAAGTTTGGTGGAAAATGGCCGGATTGTTAGCATGCCTGTCTCAACCAGAGGTCCCGGATTCCAACCTGACATCCAGTCACCCCTGCATGGCATTCTCAGAAGGAAAGGGGCACTGCGATGCCTCGTGCTCATGTCGATTGTGGCATGTAAAAGATCCTAGGAATTTCCGATTGGAACTACGTATCAAAATTGTCCCTCTATCCTTTTGGCGCCACGGCTTCGGCTGGGAACGCGTCAAACCTCCAAAGTACTAGATGAATTTTGAATTTGTTAACAAAATAAACTTATGTTGCCATGGTTGGAACTTACAATTTGCTGTGTATGTAAACCTGTAATAGTTGTAATGTAGTTAGCGATTGACAGCATGTGATCTGTGCAGAGACGACGTTGCCTATAATCTCCAAAAAATTAACGTGTTGACCAGTGTACTGTCGCAGCGATTCAATACTGTTGTTAAGTTACTGCTAAGGAGATGGACGGTTAGTTTCAAGGCACAATGGTCAATTCTAATTCACCTCTTACTGTATAGCTAGGGGACTATGCACATAGCCTTACATATTTTAGACACCAGATCAAGGTTGCTACCTTGTATCAGCCCTTATTACCTCTGGTGGTCCAACTTGCAGATTTGAAACACCAACTGACGAGCCATCGGTCTGGCACCCGTATTTATACTGGCTGAGAAGAATGGGTCTTCCCTAAAGGTTTACGTCATGTGACTGGCTAGGAGGTGCGATCCGGTTCCAAATGGTTTAACAATAGACCTCGCTCATCACCCGGCTGTTGGCGCTTGGCCAACTCCCGTGTGTTCACGGTAGTCAGCGGCGCACATCGGCATGTTAACGGCAAGGTGCAAAGTGCTCCGTGAGTTGCGCATTACCGTACATGTAAGCCGTTACACTGTGTTTGAGAAGCTCACTCGTGAGTGAAGGAATTACTCAAGGTAACTTCACTACCTACCTTATGTGCACCTCCAGAAACTGTTGAAATCTGAGCTTTTGTTCAGAATTCTCCTCATACGCGTTTTAGTCCAAATTGGTGAAGTGATCGATACAACGAATGTAACAATGGGGTGGGGGAGGGGCGGGCGTAACGTGTCGAAGGACTCTTCATTACCATTATTTTTTGAAGTCACAACGCCATTGACATAAAAACAAAAATGGTTACAAATATCGTCGTGGAACGATATTCTTGTTATGTCACCACCTCATTCTCCATATCTCTCACCTTTTTTCAAGCCCCCATCCTCCGCCTAATTCATCTTTCCCGTTATTCCCCTCCCCTATCCCACCAACCCCCACGGACGTCTGATAGTCCAAGTATAATCATTCTGTAAAATGTTTAACATTTGCGTAAGTTCCAGGGGGGGGGGGAGGATGTCCTTATTTTTATGGGAAGGGTGTGGACACTGCTTTGGTAGAAAGGTTGAACAAATTTGTTGAGTCGTTCAATAGTGTACATATACTGTTATAGCAATATAATGTATACTCTATAGTCTACAACCTCTTCCCTTCACTAAAGTCGTTAGTGTTTGTAACCAACTTGAAAACATTAGTTAAGTGAACAAAAAACGGCTTCGCCGTTTAGAAAAAAAAGGATTAGAGCTCGTATCCCCAAACTCACAGCTGTCAAGGAACACGAATAAAAACGGATTTGAGTTCACTCGAACGCAACGAACTATAATTTGAAACAAAACGGTAAACAAAACTGGTATAAGAGAAGCCGCCAAGTTTCTAGTAGTAGGTAGTAATATCATTCAAACAGGGAAAGGCCGTCAAGGTCAACCCTATTAGCCAAGTTATTCCTACCGAGTAATCATCAAGTTATTCCCACCGAGTAATCATATATATATATAAGATCGCTAAATCGGTTAGGTACACTCGGTGCGACTTCCGGTCCACCAACAGAACCCAGAAAAGCAGTAATAAAACTAGTCACTTTACCGTGAAAGTAGTTGCTAGGTTTAAAATTCGTTCAGGCTCTTACGGTTGGTGTGTAGGTTGAATTTAGGTGTTACATTATTAACACTTTAACACCATTTGACAGTCGAGGGTTCACGGTCACTTCCGGCAAGGATCTCCCGGCCATGGGTGCCTTCGATAACTACCAAACCAAACTCAACCAAAATCATCCATCTGGAGACTGTTTAGTACCGTTAACACACAGAATGCCCATGAGGAAAATACGCTCTGCCTCCACATGGATGAGTTTGGTTGAGTTTGGATTGTAGTTTTCGAAGGCCCTGCATGACAGAACTCGCCATCTATTACCGACATCGAAAACCATAGACAACACTCAACCAAACTCATACAGTCTGGAGGCAGAGCGGAGTTTGCTCATGGGCTTCCTGTATGTTAAAGGTACCAAACTGTCTCCAGATGTACGAGTTTGGCTTGGTGATTTTCGAAGGCCCGCCTCGCTTCACTCTCAGCTGTCTCAGATGTCCGGCTTTTTAGGTGTATTTTTACAAATACACAGGTGTATCGTTTCGAAAATCATATTTATATATATCGGTAAATCGGTTAGGCACAAACGGTGCAATCGTTACAATCGCAGGTGGGCTCACTTCCGGTGCAATGACAGAACCCAGGAAAGCAGCAATAAAAATAGTCACGTTACCGTGAAAGTAGTTCCTATACGTCAAAAATTCGTTCACGATCATACGGTTGGTGTATTGATTAAATTTCACAACACGGTTAGGTTAATACTTTGGGTTAATAGTACAGAGTCCACATTCACTTCCGGCACGATTTCTGCATTGCACCATTTCTGCTGAGATTGAAGCTGCCTTTCTCGCTCAACAGGGAAGCAGAAGACGCCATTTATGATTCTCCGATGCTACCACCAATTACCCCAGCGCCACGACCAACTGAGATTTAAATTCCGTTCCTATCTCCGCAGCTTCAATCCCAGTTGGCCATGCGCAGTTAGCGGGTACTACAAAATACAAAATTCTTGCTTTCTCAGATCAGTGCATCGTGTATTCTCACAAGGCCAGTCTATAATGCAGGCTATTTTCTTGGTTAACGATGGAGCAGTTTATTTTCTTGAAAGTATTGCTGTTTTGTAAATTATCCTGGGCTGGTGAAACTCTACTACCGAAGAAACTGCCAAAGTAGAACGTTAGCAACTTCTTTAGCGACCATTGCGTCTATTTTAGCCTATATTCTCTACACTGTCTTCATCCCCTGTGGTCATAGGAGGTTTCCCCTTTCGAATCCCAGGATTTATTTCCACTTACTGTAATCTTCTTCTGATTCGTGTGTAAAGTTGAGAAGCAAGTAATCTATACGAAGATTATATTGCTCCAGATAACACAAGGCTCTAAGAAATTTATAATAATAATAATAATAATAATAATAATAGAAATTTCTATAATGGTGGCATTAATCTAAATTTCGTTTTCACTCACACACAGTGTACAGGATTTGCAAATAAAGCACCGTACCATTAAATCATGTCCTAACTTTTAACGAACCACGTCTAAAAATTAGATAAATTTTTCCATATAAGGAATTAACAAGTTGGCGCTTCGCCGGTCCATTCGCTTCACTGGCGCTTTGTTAGAGAGTGCGTTTGCGTGGGCGTACTTGCCGTCGCATCCCAACTTTTTCTCTCCCGATCGCTCGTCCGTCCTCCAGACAATGGGGTGGTCGCAAGGCCCTCTGGGAATGGCGTCTCGCCCGTCTTTACTACTAACGGAGTCTGCCGCGCCGCTCTTTGCCGTACAAGGCAAGGCTTTCGCCGGCCGGAGGTCGTACGTTGATCCTCGCGGCAACCCCGTGGCCATGCCAGCCCGTCAGCGCGACGCCAGCACGCCCTGCTATACGGACGCGTGACTGCGGAATTACGTACGCGGCCAAATAGTAGTAGCTCTTGGTAAATAAACGTGCTCGTTCACGAAAGCGGAGCAGCTGAACGGTAGGACGCACCTACGGGGGCCAGCGCAAGGGGGGAACGGGAAGAGGTGAAAACTGTGGAAAGAAAATTGGAGAAATAATGGCGACTAATGTATTATTAAAGGAGAAAATTAAGCTCAAAGGCGTGATTTGAAATATGACCCCAGAGTGAATTTGAAATAGAGACACCTTTATGTAGTCACTGTGACTGTAGTCTATGTTGTTAGATGGCGGCAGTTATGCACTGGGTGGGGAGGAGGGGTTGGCAATCAGGGGCATTTGCCGCTCCAATGCCTGAGGTCTGAGTATAAATTCTTGGCATTAAGAAACCCTGGTTTTCTCCCCTCTTTCTTCTTGAAAATCCTTAGCAACTCTAGCAGTGGCGCAGGATGTGGGGAAGCGCTGTTAACTCCCCAAGTGGGGCGGATCCCCGGAAGGTGAAGCATTGTGCGGTCCTACTTCTGGAGACACCTTTTCTTTTTATACATATAAAGCAAAAAATAAATAAATATATCGTCAGTTAAAAAAAAAAAACTAAGGTCATGGTTCAATTTGGTTTCAGGGTTGGGGGGAAGGCTGGACCCCCATGGCTTCCCCTTCCCTGCGCCACTGCTTTCTGGAAAAAGGCGAAAAACTAAATAAAGCAAAGAGAGGGAAATAACGGAGCATCTACGCGGGGCGCTTTTGAAGCTACTGCTGTGACTACTTCTTAGTGTGAACATTACACCTCCTTCATCCCCCTCCCCTAGCCCCCCAAAAAATAAGTTTTCAGTTTTTATCCATTACATAATAACGAATTTAGGCTAATTTTGAAGATTATCCGTGAACGGTTTGTTTTAAAACTAATCGCCCGATTGGAAGTTACGAGCCAAAAACAGTTTTGGGGTTATTTTTTTCAGGATTTTGACCAAGATTCTGGCCAGCTTGTAAAATTTACCTTCCCTTCAATAAATTTATCTTTAAGATTTTAGCATGGGTTGTTAATTGGCCTGGGGGCGGAGTAGGGAAAACTTAATGAAGGTCTTCAAGGCAGCAATTACACACAATTTTTGACGTCGATGTATAAGCTTATTTCAGTGTTCACAAATCACCGATTTATCACTGGGTTCATTCGTCAATGTGACGTAATTGGGTTTCGAACCAACAAACTCCGCAATATAAGCTTATCTAGCATCTTGTCGCTGCAAGACCTAATCCAATTGTAGCAGATTTTAACAAATTTTTGGACGATGGGACTGGTTCACACAGGTAACTGAACGAGAAAATGGAAAGAAGAAAACTGCGTGGAAAACGAGCGTTCATGGAACTGGGTCAACATGGATTGTAATCGATACAGCATTGGAGTTTTTTGAATGCTATGACAAGGTTACATTCTCAATTTATCCAGGTTTTTCTCCAGTCTCCCACCATACATAATGACTGATTCCAAAGTTGGTTAAAACGAAAACAAGATGACTGTTTTTGATAAACATTCGTGAATCGATTAACCAACAAGGATATGAAACAGCAAATGAGAAGGTACCTAATTAAAAAATAAATCACAAGGTAAAGGTAAACGAAGCAAGCAGTCTGCATTAAAGACTAGCCTTGTGAGGAAAACGTATGTTTGTATGTTTGTATGTTTGTGACCTCTAGGTCACCCACTGACAAAGACTGAACAGTTACTTAGCTCGGCTATAACTTGTAGCCAGTATCCACCCCGGTAGCACAGTGGTTAGAGCGGCCGGCCTAGTCAGCAGGAAGTCGTGGGTTCGAGTCCCAGTCGGGGCAGTTGGCTTTTCTTTCCTTCTCAGATTAGTGTATCTTGTATCCCCACCGCACTTTTTTAATGTACTGTTTGCTTCGTTAAAAAGATACCTCTTGTCGCTGAACAGTTTTGTCTTAATACTCTAAAGGTTGTTGGTTCAAATTCTACCACTGCTAGAGAATTCACAGATTCATTCACAAGGTAAAGCAATAGAGCTCTTAAAGTAATTTAGGCGAAGATGCCAACCTTGTACAACGTTGACCTTGCGGCGATTCTAGTTAAGACTAATTAGAAATATAAATATTTAAACGTTTACTTCTAAACCGAATTTGTGAGCACTAGCAATTATTTCTGCATTAATAATAATGGTGACTGCGGGAGCAAAACCTTCTTGGCAAAAAAAAAAATATTGCAGTTATTCCCATGAAAACGCACTTAGTGTTTTCTTTACTTGTTCAACTGCAGTTCAGTTATGGAACTGTAACAGAACTGCAGTTTCTGTGGCCAAGATCAGTTTTCAGCTGCAGTTGTTTTCAGATTGTAACTGCAGGTCTATTAGACACAACTGCACTTTCTGTGATCAACTGCAATTTTTAACTGCAGTTCTTGTACATGGGAACTGCAATTTCGTTACAGAATGCATTTCTTGTAGATTAGAGCAGCAGTTCTATGACATAATTGCAGTTTCTGTAGCAGAGTTTAGTTCGGCTACAGAACTGCAGTTTCTGTGATCAACTGCAAACTTTAACTACAATTCTTGTAGAGAGAACGGCAGTTTCATTACAAAACTGCACTTCTTGTGTAAAGTACAATGTTGAAGTTCATTTCTTGCAGATTTGAACTGCAATTCTATGACAGAACTGCAGTTTCTACGACAAAGTGCAGTTTTCAACTGCAGTTCTTGTCGACTATAACTGCAGTTCCGCTACATAACTGCAGTTTGTGTGGCAAACTGTTCTCATAGACTGCAACTGCAGTTCCTTTGTAGAATCGTAATTTTTTGTAAACTGTAGTTTTCAAGTGCAGTTCTTGAAGAATAGAACTGCAATTTCATTCAAAGCTGCTGTTTCTGATTCAACTACAGTCTTTAAGATTAGTTGTCTTCAACAACAGCAGTTTAATAATACAGTTTTCACCCGCAGTTCTTGTACGTAGGTTGTAAAAGTAGTTTCTGGGTTAAATTGCAGATTTTAACTGTAGTTGTAGGGGATGGTAACTTCAATAAAAAAGAGAAAAAGCTATATAAAGGTGCTTATACGATGGCTGTGACGTCGCGCTAACTCAACGCCATGCTAAACTTTAGCAGGTTAAATCCCGTTAGCCGTGACCGGAAGTGTGCGTTATCACAAAAAGTGTGGGTTATCAGGTTACCCCACACTTTGTCGATAATCTACACTTTTGCGGATAACCCACACTTTTGACACTTCCGGATCACGCGACCGGGAACGCATACACCAACCAAATACAGCGTGAAAAAAAAAATTTACTCCGTGTAACTCTCCCCCCCCCCCCCCCCCCGCCACCTCCATAAACTAAAATGGAATGACCATCATTCATACCGACACACCTATTAGTCTATTACCGAAATTTGAAACAATTCTCAAACTACAAACGTACAAAATGAATTACTTACCTATCCCGAATGTACAGCAATGTCATTTTATCCCTGCTGCATCACATATCGAATTATTCGCTCCAAACAGCATCGATAAACACAAGCGAGCTTCCAGCGTGAAACTTTGCCACCGAATCGCTTGTCTACTCTCCCTCCTCCCCACCACAAGGTTTTGCCGTCCGTCTATCACACACTTCCCCCTCCACAAACTAAAATGGGATGACCTTCATTCATATCGATATACTATAAATTGATCACCATTTTCTTGAATCAATTTTCACAAAACACAAACACGTTTTAATTAAATACGAGTTAGCTTGACGTCCCAACCGTGGTATAAATTAGTTATTGGTGAAAACACACGGTTATTGATTTTTAACCCAGGGCTGCAATGATTTGCCCGGCTCGACTATGCAAATCATCGCTGCCGTGGGTAAAAATTGATAACCGTGAGTTTCTCACCAATAACTATTACATATTATAGCTTAGTTTTATATACCAATTCTCCAGTGGTTTTACTGACCATTCACGCTGCAGTGGTTCATGTCTCACCACCAGTTTTATGTGGTAAAAAATGGTTTTATATTCGACTGTTCGTATATCTCCAGAGGGCAATACACAAAGAATATTAAAAGGTTAAACGCAAGTTTGAGAAGAGAGCCTATTGTAGAGAGTAGGAAGCTAGTTGTGACCTTTTAAGGCAATTCACAAAGAATATTAAAAGGTTAAAAGTAAGTTTGAGATGAGAGTCTATTGTAGAGAGTCGGAAGCTAGTGTTGACCTTTTAAGGCACTACACCAAGAATATTAAAAGGTTAAAAGCAAGTTTGAGACGAGAGTCTATTGTAGATAGTCGGAAGCTAGTTGTGAACTTTTAACGCAATACACAAATAATGTTAAAAGGTTAAAAGCAAGTTTGAGAAGAGAGTCTATTGTAGAGAGTCGGAAGCTAGTTGTGAACTTTTAACGCAATACACAAATAATGTTAAAAGGTTAAAAGCAAGTTTGAGAAGAGAGTCTACTGTAGAGAGTCGGAAGCTAGTTGTGACCTTTTAATGTAAGTACGTGCATTGCTTTCTGAAAATGACTATGTGTGGCGCATAAAAGTGTTTATTAACGTTTTGCGAGTTTATGCATTGTGAACAATGGACGTTCCCCTCTCTTTTGTGGCTACTATACATACAAACGTAGGCGCAAACCTCCTTCCGTATTCTTTTGGATCTAAATGTCAGTTAGCCTGACTGGGGAATTGAGTTCTCAGACCTTTTCAAAGTCGAGTCGAGGGTTCTATTCTCCGCGTAGGCAGCGTGACTTAAGCCCGAAAAGCAACGAAATAGATTTTCATCCGTATTTAAATAGGAAATTCAACCATGCCAACCTGGGGTGCTTTCGAAGATTAACACGTGTTGGTTCAAACAAAAGTAACTCTCGTTGTTTCCACACGTCACGAATTGACAGCGTTTTTAACCAAAAATTAATTGTCACCATAATGATTCATCATCGTATCGACTCTCTATGATTCAGTGACAGCAATAAACTACAATATAGTGTTATTTTGAACAAGAAGCAGGAATTTATTTACGTACTTGCTGTTAAGATACGTTGAATCTTTAATCACGATTTTCTGAAGCTTATTTGTAGAATTATTATAACACCGAACGCAACATAAACTCGCCCACCTAACACAGTGAATTAATGCAAATAAGTGCATACCCCCCCCCCCCCCCTTGATTCTATCTCGTTTCTGATTGATCTATATAGTCGATTCTTTTGCAGTGTTAGTCCAGTAGGGGGCTATGTTACAGCTATGTTCATACATCATGTATGATGGACTCAGAGTGGATCCTGGTATTGATCAATGCCCTAGCTAGCGTTTTCGAAAGAGGGGTGCAAGGTGAAAATCTTGGGCCCCTCCTCACAAGTGAACAAATTTAGGTGGCAACGTGATTCCCAAGGTCAACCAAAATGTCGTGAATTTCGTCCTAATTGGGCCCTCAACTGGTGAATTTAGGGCCCCCTGCCTTCTGGGCCCAGGTGCCATGTACCCTTTGCACCACCCCTAATTGCGGCACTGGTAATGATGTACTACGTTATAAAAGATTCAGCCAGGGACATTTACCTGGCTGCCAGTCAATCCAAAGTACATCTATGACTAGCGTTCTTCTGTAGGGTAACCTTCTGGATGTCACCTCACAACGAACCCAATGTTTGTTTGTCGGATCTAACAATCCGTTCCATCCACTAGTGGCTAGCAAGGCAAGGCAAAACAGTAGGGGTTAAGTCCACTTGAGATAGCTTTAACATGTGTTGGCACATACACCACAAGCGGACAAGCGGACAGACAGACATACAGTTTCAAAGTCAATAATAAACCTCTGGACTTCTATTCGATAACAAACGACGAAGCAGGCGCATCGCGGTCGAAGCCGTAATTGACAGCAAAATCATGGCAAATTGAAGCCAAGGAGGAAGGTCTGTTTCTCTAAATCTCGTCGTACTTTGACTCGTTTTGATGAGGCTTCGCAGGTTTTTTAAACCTTTGCTCAAGAACGACATCGATCTTGGGAGTCTAAAACGTGGTATTTTATTCTTTTTTTCTTCTTTTTTTTTTTACAAAACGTTTTTATAAAATCAGGGTTGCTGACTGCATTATATGCATAAAAAACGTGTAACGTAAATCTTGCAGGGATACGGGATTACGTTCGGGCGGAAATGTGAATGAGTTTGTTTGGTTAATGCATGGT
>JAHWFP010001941.1:31150-41846 GCA_023313725.1 Lithobius niger | reverse complement strand
TTCGGCGTCCACAGTATGGCCATTTGCTGTTGTTGTTGGGACTGTTTGCCCTCACCTATACCACGCGCCATGTATGTTTGCTGTGAAGTGCATATCACGTGACTGGGCTAGCCCAATCAGACGGCCAAACAGTCGTTGTTCTCGTTCGTCATTGGCTAACTCATGGTGACGTCACGGCAAACAGCCATTGCGCATGGTTTAGAGATCGAACCAATGAACCGATTTTCAATATTTATAGCTCAAAATGTAGATATTACGAACAAAAACGTCAAGTGTGCCGTAAAAAAATGGGTTATATGATTGAAGTTTCATTTTACTTGTTAAAATGTACACTGGTAAAAATTGGTGATTCTTAATAATTGAAATAATCAAATGTACAATTAAGAAAATTGCATCTGTTTAAGTGCTGTAGTGCTTTATGTAACGTATATGATTGGTAAAGCACAACAGCATTTAAACAGATGAAATTTTCTGAATTGTACATTTGATTATTTCAATTAAAAATCACCAATTTTTATCCGTGCACATTTTAACAAGTAAAATGCCTGTTGACAGGCAGTGTTGCACTAATGAATTGGACTCGACTTTTAATTTGAAGTTTGATTTATATCACATTCACTTCATAAGATTCGGCTACTACTCCAATTTTGTACTCAGAAATTGCCGTGTTTTAATCACATGGTGGTATATGTTTACCTTTATTTTCGTTAAAATATTTTCGTATCATTTACTGTGTATGGACGGTGCCCCTTAGGCATGGAAGATTTAAAGTGTGAAGATCATCTAATTGTCGGTCATTGTATGACAAGTAAGTTCATTTTCTCTTTTGCAATTGTATAGTTAAATTTATATTCTTATGTCCTTTATTGTGATAACCAATTAGGTCGTCGTGTCTATTTTTTGCGTGATAATTAGGTACACTATTTTTTTGTGTATGTGGCAACTATTATGGTTGCGTAGCCCATAATAAAGCACAAACTGACAACTTCCCCACCCCGCAGACTTGACCTGTAACTTTTTGTTCCCCCTGCCACCTCTACAATTTCCCTAGCTCTAACTCTTCCCCAGCATCACTCACTTTTCACACTGCTGACCTTTCCTCGCTACTTGTGTTTCCTTCTCAGCAGGCCTTACCTCCTTTTTGCATATTGACTACCTCATTTCCTTCTTCTTCTTTACTCCCTACAATGGCTGCCCTCGTTCATTTTTATGTACACACTGCCTGATGTAGTTAACAATTTTTACGATATTCCAGTATGATTTTAAAATTGTTCTATATAAATATGTTCTATTGACTTTGTGTTCCGCTATTCATTTTTAATAATTGTTTTTTAATAATTGCTTTTCATATTATACGAATAATGTTGTTAATCTCACTATGTGGGCATTTCGTGACTGAGTTGTGGAAGTGTGGGCACCTTTTCCTATTTGAGGATGATCGCAGTATTGTGGTCGAAATATAAGTATGTTTTTCTTTTTTATTGTTGTGCTCACGGCTTCATTTTCTGCCATATCTGGAACTTGCACACGTCACCTATATATTTAATATTAATAATAATAATAATAAAATAGTTTACCACACGTATGGTGGTTGGTAGACGGAAGGGGTGTCAGCCACTAATACCGCACCGAATGAAAAAAGGGTGGGGGGGGGGGACGCACAAGAGTTGGATTGAATTTCACCATACTCAAAGTCCTCTTTTAAGGAAATGAGCTAGGCGCTCTTTTAAGAGCATGCGTCGAAAGCCCGACTTCGTCTCCATGCAAACAGTTGAAGAACTCAGGGCATTCCAAATTGGAATTACCCGGACTGAGAAAAAAGATTTTCTACAATTAAGGTTGGAACCTTGTACAGCCAACTTCCAAGAATGCCCACGTGTACCGTGGAGATTTGATGCCCTGTCAAAAAAAGGAAGGTCAACTCGAATAAGACGCAGAATTTTATAGGTTAAAAAACGGCAAGATTAAGGTTAAATAGGTTAAACAGGCAAGAAGGCATTAAGATGGGTTTTGCCTGCTTGCTATCTCTTGAAGTTTTAGGCTGTTTTTTTTTCAAATTATGCTGTTATATCTTATTTCTGAAGAAATCTTAACTATGCGAAATATTTTTATGCTGTAAGAAGTAAGCCTGTAAAGTGTTAAAGGGCAAAATTGTTTCTTTTCTTATTGACATATAAATAGCATGATTGCAAAGCAAACAAAATCGCATAATATCACTAGGCAAATGTTTTGCCTGTTAACGTTGGTGTTTTATTTCAAGTTTAGTTTTTATTTCTTGCTTCTAAAACTTCTGTAAAAAGGCGGAATGTGTTTGTACACAGTATCGACTGTAACAGCATAAAACATGTAACTTAGCATCACCGACTGTAATTTATTATAGATCATTGTGAGTGGTGAATGGCTTCTGAAAAAAATCTATACGGGCTTTATCAAAGCTGGTATAGTATGATTTTCATAAATAGTTTGATAGGGCTCCGGATGTGAAGCCAGAAGACGATTTAGAGAGGCTGAAGCATTGTATTTTGGTATAAATTCAATGCGAATCCTGAATCCCGTGTTGTGGCGGTCATTGTTGTGTCTAATAACGTTTTGTTTGAACAATAAATATACTATATTTTCTCCAATAGTTATGGCTTGTTTTTCGAGATCTTTACCACAGTATCTGAAAGAAACAATAAACGACATTCATAAAAATACCGTGAAGTTGTTAGGTTTCATATCAATTTCTCTTTACATGGCCACAATTATTCATAATGGAAATAATCTGGAGCATACAAAAGTTCAGAGGGAAAGAGGAGCAACGAACTATAACTGATTGAATATACTCTTTCATAATGTGATACAAGTACTAGCTGTTAAAGACTTCAATTCCTAAAAACTATCTACATGCTTCTGAAATAACTTGGTTCGTGATTTATGGAACGATTTAAATCAAGTATGAAACTGAAAAATTACTGTACTGCATTCACAGCGAATTAAACCAATACTGGTCAGGTTGCAATGAAATAACGTACAAGTCCTTTTTAATTATTGATAGCACCGAGCATGACAAATCTAGAGCTCATGGGGATGTGAACGGATGAAACAAACAACTCTTTATATGTATATCAGTTTTGTAATTTTGTTTTGGTATTGACAGATAATCAAACATCGTGGCTACAACCATCAGCATATAGGTAATAGTTATTGGTTAGATGAGAGGGGTTAACGGTTTTCAACCAACGGGTGCGATTATTGGCACGGTTCGAGTATGCAAAGGTCGAGAGAGTCAGCCAATAACTGTTTTATGCCACGGTTGGAACGTCAAGCTACCTCGTATTTAATTAAAACGTGTTTGTGTTTTGTTAAAATATCTCGATATGAATGAAGGTCATTCCATTTTATTTTATGGAGGGTGGAGTCGTTGGTAGACCAACGATCCTTTGCGTCCGTTGTGCGGGGAGTGGGTGGGAAGGAGACGAAGTTTCGTTTTGCCGTATTTCACGCTAGCCATCTCGCTTGTGTTTTCTAAGCTTTTCGGAGTATTAGAACTTTGATAAGAGGCCGTACGGATAGAATGACATTCCAGGAAGGTGTGTAATTCATTTTGAACGTTTGTAGTTTGAGAATTGTTTAAAAAATACATAGGGTATCGGTATGAATGAAGTTCATTGCATTTTAGTTTGTGGAGGGGGGGGGGGGTTAACGCAGAGTGAATAGCTTAGGTATGGGCCTGACATAATTATAAGAGTTTACAGGGATGAGATATCATTCCTTTTAAGTAATTGGTTTTATACGTTTTTATTGCAGTACGTTTTTTTTTGCATGCTTTGTTTGGTTGTTGGTATATGTGTTCCCGGTCGAGTGATCCGGAAGTGTCAAAAGTGTGAGTTATTGGCAAAAGTTAGGGTTATCGGCAAAAGTGTGGGGTAATTTTATAACCCACACGTTTTACGATGACGCACACTTCCGATGTTGGTTAACGGGATTTAACCAACGAAAATTTAGCATGGCGTTGAGTTAGCATGAAGTCACAGCCGTGGTAATAAATCCGAAACAAAGGCTTACCTCTTTCCTATTTTTTTATTGTATGGTACAGTTTACCAATGTACAGTTTGTGGAGATTCAAATAACCTAGTTTTCGCCTTTATTATGTAATCGTCAGCATGAACTTCTATTTTAAACGTCCAACTTTGAAACCCTATAATATCCCCCAAAATTTACATCGGCCAACGAAATTAGGAATTTGGGGTCATGCCGTAAGTATATCACTGCACGAAAAAATGTTAACGACAACAACCAAACTGTTCGGCCACTACGGATTGGCCATTTGTTGTTGTAGTTGTTGTGATTTTTTCTCTCACCTGGAGATCTAATCATTGAATCGACTTTCAAGCTTGTAGCCTAAAACGTAGTTTTGAACAAGACCCAGGCTCTTGTGACAGTTATTTTATGGTGACTAAAATTATGTTGTTATTCTTGTTGGTACAATTTTGGTCTGTCCTAGAGATTGGAGCCACGAACCGATTTTCAATTTGTACAGTTAAAAAAGTTAGCATTAATAAGACCAGGGCCTTTTGAACGTTATTTTCACGTGAATACAACATCCTTGATGTGTTGTTCTGGTTGATACTTTTGCTTTTAGCTAGAGATCGAACCAACGAACCTAGTTTCTAGTTTCATAGTTTAAAACGTAGGTTGACAGGGCCCCGCTCCTTATAAAATTTATCTTAAGGTAACTACAATATCCTACTTATTGGTTCTATTCTTTTTCGGAGATTTTTTTTACCTGGAAATCTTACCAACGAACTCATTTTAAATTTCTATAGCTTAAAATTTAGATATTTACATGGATCATGGGCCTTTTGAAATCTATTTTAAAATAACTACAACATTATTGCAGTTGTTATTCTGTTGGGACAATTTTACTCTGACCTTGAGATAGAACCGTTAAAGCAATTTTCAATTTTGATAGCTTAAAATGTAGGATTTAACAAGGAACAAGGCCGTTTGAATGCTATTTTAATGGGACTACGATACTCTTGTTGATCTTGTTAGGACGCTTTGCTCTCATCTGGAGATTAAAGTTGATATAAGTTGGTTAAAATTGGCGTAATGTGACTTTGGGGCGTCGGACGCAAGTCTAACAGGAAAATCGTCTAATGGGATAATGTCTAGTATCGGTTCGAAATAAAGGCCAAATAAAAAATGTCGAAAATCATCTAAACAGAAAATCGTATAATGGAAAATCATCTAAATGAAATATCGTATAATGTATAATCACATAATGGATAACTGTCTAACTGGACAATAATATACCTGCGGTTTTTGTTGCTATATGGCAGTAGCGAGCACGGTAGCGTGAGCGAGGAGGGGACATTAGACGATTTTCCATTATATGAATTTAGTGCTAGACAATATTCCGTTATTGTGTTATACTGTATACGTTCTACGAAGTATACGATTTCCCAGTTAGACGATTGCCCCTCGCCCCGCGCCTTTCACTTTTTAAGGCTTTTTGCCTGTATCTCGCTGCTGAATAAAAGTTATTTTCTATAGAAAAATACAAGTTCTACCAACTGTTTTCAAATTTTATTAACAGGCTATAGTAGAACAGGTTAATGCTATTATTGAAATATCTTTAAGAAAAAATAACAGCATTAGCATTAAAAACGCTAACACATTCACATAAAATATGAATGTACGCCTTTAAAAAATCCTACGGCCCTAAAGAAACAGAGACAAGAAACACAAATGCAAATCAGAGTCGTAATACTACGTATGAAAAGGCTCCATCTTGAGTCATGTAGCCTCTCTCGCGACATACCAAATGGAAGCATAACCTCCACTTGCAAGACGGCAACTATCTGGGCTAGTTTCCCGTACATGCTGTGGAATAAAACAGTAGTATGTAGTCAGGCTACGAGATGGTTAGGCCTATATTTTATCAATTAGGAATGTATTTGAAACAGTTTTGATCTAAATTTCTTAGCGAATATTTAATAAGCGATTTTTAAGAACTCCCTAAGACAGCCAAATAACGACAAATGTGCGAGTTCGAAATCATCATAAACTCCCAAGTTGAATGCCTTGTGCCCTCAAGAACAATTGAAACTAATTCTGCTTCTAACGTGTAGATGGAGGCGGTTTCTTCAGTCTCAGCTCTTTTCATCGTATAAAGCCCATTTTCCTAGCAACAATCCAGCTTTAAAAATGTAGAACAGTTATTATCGATATGTGGCACTAGGAAAATAGTGCTTGATTTCACTATACATTCAAGTGCAAAGGTTGCTCCTCTATGTTTTGGAGAGTCGGTGGGTACGCGTAAGCCAACCAAGAAACCAAACCTTGGCATTGGTAGGGGAAATCGAAAGCGAAATAAGTCTACTCTTTCCAATTTTGCAGTGCCTTATGGGGCAGCACACCATACAAAGCTATACATTTAATGATTTGGAAGTAAGACTGACATAATTGCTGCAACTTTCTTGCGTTGTAGAATCCCATTTGAAGAGAACACCTACGATCTGGTGAAACCATCCTGAAATTCAGGATTTTCAAATGGAACAAGGTATTGCTTTCCCGAAAATGTTGTTGAGGATTAACAGATGTGTAATTATTCTTGGAATTTAGCCTAGTTTTAGGTCATGGAGCTATTTTTTCGACACCCTTCCTTAATTAAATTTGAGCGCTTGAAACTACAGGGTTACGCTTTATCATAATTTTCTTTTTATAAAAGTTTCTAAGAAATGTCAGTTGTTTCAAGGACTTGACTATTTGAAAATTATCCAGATTGGAACACCCAGAATCTCAATTCTGGTTATCCTTTGCTCAGAGAGGCTGTCTAAAGATTCTACAAATCCATGGTTTAGTAAGTCAATTTTACAGCCGCCTTCTAATTTCATTATTTGTGGCGATACACGTCAATATCTGTAACAGACTGTATACACATTATTGAAAAACTCTACAATTTTGTATTCACAGGGTTATTCAAAAAAGATTCATCAAGTTGTAAAGGCTTACAACCTTCAATCTATGAATTGCTTACTTACGTTGTATCATGCAAGGAAGCTTAACGTCCCAAAATTTGAAATTCACGTGCATAGACTCCCTCCTAACATACCAGGTGGTACCACGACCAAGTTAGCGACTATGCATCAGAAAGCCTTCTGTGTGTTGGAATACGAGAACTGTTTATCCCTTATAACATTTCTAGAGGAAAACTAAACCTTGAGACACTTTCTCGTATTTTCCATGTTACATTCTTGATTTTCTAATTTTCTCGTATTTTCCATGCATCAGAAAGCCTTCTGCGTGTTGGAACACGAGAACTGTTTATCCCTTATCACATTTCTAGTGTACAACTAAAATTAAGCCATGTTCTCGTATTTTCCTTGTTACATTCTTGATTTTCTGATTTTCTCGTATTTTCCATGCATCAGAAGGCCTTCTGCGTGTTGGAATACGAGAACTGTTTATCCCTTATCACATTTCCAGAGTACAACTAAAACTTGAGACAAGTTCTCGTATTTTCCATGTTGCATTCTTGATTTTCTGATTTTCTCGTATTTTCCATGCATCAGAAAGCCTTCTGCATGTTGAAATACGAGAACTGTTTATCCCTTATCACATTTCTAGTGTACAACTAAAATTAAGCCACGTTCTCGTATTTTCCTTGTTACATTCTTGATTTTCTGATTTGCTCGTATTTTCCATGCATCAGAAAGCCTTCCGCGTGTTAGAATACGAGAACTGTTTATCCCTTATAACATTTCTAGAGGAAAACTAAAACTTGAGACACGTTCTCGTATTTTCCTTGTTACATTCTTGATTTTCTGATTTTCTCGTATTTTCCATGCACCAGAAAGCCTTCTGCATGTTGGAATACGAGAACTGTTTATCCCTTATCACATTTCTACTGCACAACTAAAATTAAGCCACGTTCTCGTATTTTCTATGTTACATTCTTGATTTTCTTATTTTCTCCTATTTTCCATGCGACGTACAGTACATGATTTTACCTGCAATATTTGGAGACATACAGTTCTTTGAAACCCAATGAATAATACTGAATAACCCTCTATGTATACACACACCTTTGCAAACAAGTTACACCCACATTTTTATTTAATTTCGTAGGCAATGAAAGATTTGAAATTTTTTGGGCCCTTTTTGTGTTTTATACACCATGATAACGTTTTTCATGATGGAAGACAAAAATTACGCCATGTTTAATGAATGAATGCTTCATTCGAATGTCGGGGAATGGTCGGCTCCTTCTTTTTTAATACAAATTTAATGTATGCATTAAATTAGTTTTTAGGACAATCATTGAAGAAATCTTATGGTTGAGGGGCTATTTAAGTTAAAGTTACCAACTAAAAATACTTACGTATTATTTCCTTCAAAATGAACCAATCTTCGTACTTCAAACACATCTTGTTCACAACGTCCAAGATGTTTTTCTTTTGGAAACAAATCGAAATCTGTAAAACGGAGCTTCAGGATGTGTGTTTCTGGTGCCTGTTGCAGGAAAAAAGAATTTGTTTAAACACCTACTGTTTTCTTTAAAATTACAACAATTATACTATAACTCATATAAAAAGAATTTTTCTCGATGCTGTCCTTAAAGAACAGTCACTGTGATATATTCACGAACCTAAGTCAATTACTTAAAAAATGTTTAAGGGTGTTTAGTAGGACACTTTTCGGTATATAATGAGAAGATTTGATGCATCCCAATAGAAATCCTACTTAGCTTGCTCAGATGTTCGTAAGACTTCACATTCAGATGTTATGCCTACCAATCTAAAGCTAGAACACTTTCATACAAAATTCATGTGAAATTTGTCATTTATAAAGAAATTTGAATGTCTAGTATGAAACTCGAGTCATGTAATCCACTGGTGTTGACTACAAAAAGAACTGGCTCAAGAAGCCAGTAATTGTAAGCATACCTTACCTAATGCTCCAAAATGGAAATAAAAATTCATCGGAGTATTCTTTAAAGAGGAATTTTTTAAGTGAAACGTCTTGAATTTGGTAAATTGAACTCTACATTTCGCTTATAAACGTCAGAAAGGGCCGATCATCTCTTAAATTTCAATTAAACCTTCTTATGGTGTGAAAACATTGAAACCACCGCCTCTCATCGTTAAAGATAGCAAAGTTTAGATTTCTGATTCGATTATTGTAAGAATAACAAATAAGTGTTAATGGTCCCTTCCGAAACATACCTGCTTTTACGAGTTAGATATTGGCAAAAGCTTATATCAAGAGTACATTGCAAGTGCTAACATATTAACACACTCAGTTTACGAATTAAAAAAAAAAGTTAATGAGCTGGCGCAACACAGTTTCACTGTTGTGCTTAGGTAGTGTAAGCTAGGACGATATATGTTTTCCAGTATTAATTTTGCAATAAACCGTCCTTAGACCGCACGTCTGGTTTTCGAGCACTTATACTTGTAACTACACAAAATTAAAGAATTTCAAAAAATTCATTGTAACAGAATAAATCAGGATTGAAAAATAATATTTGATCGCTGTTAGGAGTTGTTAGTAAGAATGTGGCTCATTCATACCAAAATTATTCTTGAAATCGAATGTCACCATTCTGAAGAAAGGTCAAGCTATCTACTACAAAGTGCTATGTTTACTCGAACGTTTTTTCGCAACAATAACAGATGATTGAAACTACACAATCATGGTGCAACTTTGAAACGCCGTTTAGAGAAAACAAAGTGCAAAACATACTTCCATTTTCCTCAAGATTACAATTCAGCTTATCCTTATTTCCTACATTATTTAAAAGAATTCCAATTTTATTTTTGTAAAATTTGACTACATAGTCACAGGAATAAGACTGGAATACATTTCCATAGTCGCATATTACATGTTGTCATACTCTATACTGATATAGACGTTAACATTAGCAGTAATTAATTCGCTTGGTTGTCTACTTTGCCTCTCTGTTATTTCTGCTATTATTTTATGTCATGATATAATTTGGTGGAATCATGAGAAATCAGTCAGATGTATATTAAAAACATTAAATAGAATGCAACGTTTCGGGTCTAACACGTACCGTTATCAAGCAAAAACAATAAAACTTAAAAGCTAAAACGTTAAGAACATAAAACATAACAAACTTTGGTAAACTCACGAAAAACTATAAATTTAAAACACCAGAAATTGAAAAGAATGGACTTCACTCAGCCCTGAAACTGGCAAAAAAAGACCTCAGACTACGTGACGCAGTAGGTCCAATGCCTTGCATTCTTTTTAATGCATTTATATCTGCTTAAGACTGGCTTTTCTTGTTGACAATTAATTTAGTTCTTTTTCCAGCTTCTTAAAAGGGTTAAAGACGGAATGCCAGAAGCTCAACAAGAGTTAAATAAATACAGACGGAAACCTATTTACGTTGAATTTTGGACTTAATGTCAGACTGCCTTAGTGGGGAATCGAACCCATGACCTTTGAAACCAAACGCATTTAACTCGTGCATACACACATGTAAACATACACTATCCATTCGCCACTGGAGTGTATGTTTGGCTGTGTCAGTATGGCTTTTGGCTGTGTCAGTATTGCTTAGTGGTAGGACCTCTGCCTTTGGTTTCAAAGGTCGTGGGTTCTATTCCCCGCCCAGGCAATTTGAAATTTAAGTCCAAAAGGCAACGTAAATAGGTTTACATGTGTATTTATTTGTTAAAAG